>VYZX01012361.1:0-33867 GCA_013401335.1 Brachypteracias leptosomus
TAAGCCTGGCAACAGGATCTGTTTCACTTACATCTACTCCAAATCCGTAAGTTCTGTTAACTTCCTCATCAGCTTCTTTAATGGTAAGCATTATGGGATTACATTCCAAATTTTGACAATTGGACTCTGCAATTCCTTTGAATATACTAAGTTTATCTTTCAGGGGTTTCCCCCTAGCATAGGGGGCAGTCAATCCATCAAAAGCAGTTGTAAACCAAACATTGCTCCACCCAGGACAGGGCGGCCCTATATATACTCGTCCATGATTTTCTGGGCACAAATATTTATCCTAGCCACTAAGTTTTCTCTGATTGTCTAAACCACCATACTTCAGTACTTGACAAGCATCAAATTTTATATAGTTTGTGGAACTCTCCCCTCAGTCATTTATCCGTAGCTTAACTGGATATCCTGTCGACCCTTTCCATTCATCCTTAGATTTCAAATCTATCCCCTGAATTCTTAATAGGCTACAACTCACTATTATNCAAGACAACTTAGTTTCTAAGACTAACTATGATAGTTGCTTTTTAATTGTCTGGTTCATCCTCTCAACTTTCCCTGAGGAAGGTGGGTGCCAAGGAGTATGAAAATCCCAGGATATCTCTAAGTTTCCCATAATTCCTTGGAGTACCTTGGAGGAAAAATGGTTACCTTGATCAGAATCTATGTTTTCTACCACTCCATATCTAGGAATGATTTCTTCTAAAATCACTTTGACTACTCCAGCTGCAGTAGCCATTGCCATGGGGTGAGCTTCTACCCATCCAGTAAGATGATCCACTAAAATTAAAAGATATATTTTAACCTGCCCACTAGTGGCAATTCAGTAAAGTCTACTTGAATACTTTGAAAGGATCTGAGCCAATTATCACTTATTTTCCATATCAGTTCTATACTGCAAAAACAACACTAACATTTTCCACAAAATGAGTTATGAAATGTAGTAGCTTCTAAGTTAACTAAAAAGAAGACACAGGTTGACATCTGCTATATTGGTGGGGTTTACATCTAGGGTGGTTGGAAAGGTATTTTCATGTTATAGTTAGTGCAATGATTATGCACATTAGATGCAAAATTAAAAACACCTCAACATAAAACAGAAGTATTAGCTCTGTCCTTCCACTGGACATTGCTTGCTCTATTCAGCATGCAATTTGTTATTCATTCCTTAAAATATGCAGTACATGCAACAAATCCAAGTTAATATTATTGACTGGTCTAGAAAACCATGGCAACAAGCACTGAAAGATTATTTTCCTTTTGTATCTGTGCAGGTCTGCCGAAGCACAGTCATGGACCCTCCCTACTATTGAAAATGAATAAATGGAAGTTCAAGTGTCTTGACATCTCAACCTACCCCCTGCCTCCCAGCTCTTGTGCAACTCCTTTTTATTCAGTCTTTCTTTCACAAACATTTACACACACCATCAATTTCACACCTTAATAGTCCACTTGAGGCAATGGGGCCATTCGAGCACAGAAAGTTATTTACATATAGAGAGAATGGAAACCTTCCTCTCTGAGCTCCTTGGGGAGCTGAATAAACCTTCATGTCTCTTTGCAAAGCACCATGGAAATACCTGGCACTGTAGATGCAGAACACATCATTTCCTGTCAGTATCATTAGATTCGGTTGTGGTCAAACCAAGCAGCAAAAATAAGCCCTATGATCTTGTGCTACATTGTAACAAAACTTCAAAACACTCTCTACACAAAACCAACTAATTATGATGTAGATTTATACACAAAGTTCAACAGTGAGGACAAGATCATAAAGCAATTTGGCTCTTTTCTGTTTTCAAATTAATAGCAATATACTTGGTTACTCACAGATATGCTTTATGGCATATTTATAAGAGATGTCCAAGATAAGTTCACTATCATAAGATAATTACTTGCAACACTCTCCTCAGGAGCCCAATCTTCCAGAATTTAGATGTCATCATGAAGTTTAAACTGTTAAGACCATTGATTTCTAAGCTACAGCTTATGAAGACTTTCCTCAGAAGAGAGCTAACGCATCCTTTCCTATGATAGTCACAAAGTTTCAAAAAGAGGATGGTCTAATGTTCTTTTCACAAAGAATTTATTAAGAAAAAAAAAAGTCTTACACAGTACCAGTTTTAAGGTTTTTGGAAATCATTCTTCCTAGCAGTTAACATGAAATCACCACATAAAGTATCAGAGTTAATAGAAAACAGGGCAGAACACTAGGTTAGCAAATTAAACTCAGCCTCCTTGAATTCAATACATCACTGAATCAAGCTCCTTAATTCTGGAGACAGTTTATTTAGGAAAAAAAAATCCCACTTAAGGTTACCTACACAAGCGCAAACCCCACAAACCAGAAGCTGTGAAGACACTAGGCCTTCCCAGGAGGCTTCACATTGACAATTTTATACATGTTACAAGTAACTTTTATGAATAATAACAAAGTTATTAACATTTTTAATTTTTAAGATGCTTGCTACCAAGCTAGCTGCAGGGACAGTGAGTGACTCAGGAGCGCTCTGGGCCTGAGGACCCCCCTGAGGGCCTCAGCAGCACAGCCGCCATGTTAGGGAACCTAGTCCCCCACCAGCTGCGGCAAGCACTCGGTCACACACCCCGGCATCGTCTTTCTCTTTAAAAACTGATAAAAACACAACGAAGCGAGCAGGAAGCAGCCGGGTTTTTCACCGGCACCAAGCCCACGCTGCAAAGGGAAGCTCGGTCCCAAGCCGCGGCACAGCTAAGAGGCAGCTCCACCACAGCACTGTTCAGGTCAGCTCCGAGGAAAGCACAAGGAGCTGCGGGTGAGAGCGGCCCCAGGGCTCCTCCTTACGCTCCGCTGGTCCTAAGGCAGCGGGAGCTGCTGCCGCCGCGATGCTGGTGCACTAGGCGGCGAGCCCCCGCACCATGAACTCACCTGGGCCAGAGGAGCCCTCCGGGCGAGCGGGTACTGGCACAGCAGAGCCTCCTATTGCTTTAACTGCCTGGCTAAGACCTGAGCGCCGGGGGCCGTGAAGCGAAAGAAGCGAAGCAAAGCAACAGCACCACGCACACCCCATAACCCACTCACTCTGCCCAGCTAAGCTACTGCTCCCCGGCAGGCAATAAAAACAACGCCGCATGCAAATCACCAGCCTTCTGACCAATGAGATCTCGGACCACGGCCCGGCTGTAGCGTCCCCGATTGGTTCTTCTAATCAGCAGCCAGCTCCCGGGATTCGTCTCGCCCGCTGACAGACACCACTGCCACTCCTTCCTTTGCGTCAAGCTTTCGTCACCCACCCCGCGCCGCGCTCTGTTTGGCGTGCGTTGAGACTCCGGCCCCGCCTCCCACCTCGCTCCCGCTTGCCGCGAGCCAATGGAATGCCTCGTTTAGGGGCGCGGGGCGGGGAGTACCGGCGCGCTCAGTCGGGCCCGCGCGCCGCGTCCTGCCCCGCCCCCTCGGCCCGGCGCAGGGTGACGAGGAAGCGGAACCGCTGCGTCCCGGACCCCATCGCGGCCCGCTCTGCGGCCGAGCACGGCGCCGGGGCCACGGCAGAGCGCGCCCAAGCCCGGGGTGCCAGGGAGCCGCGGCTCCGGCCGGCGGCGCTGAGGCCTGAGGGGGAGCTGGCGGTGCTGGGACCGCGGCCGCGGTTTCGGAGGGGCCCGGGGAAGAGAGATCGCCTCGACGGCCGGGATCGGGACTGCCGCCGCGAGCGAAGCTGGGAGGGCCGCTGGGGTCCGCAGTGGTCGTAGGGCGCGCCGGTCTCCTCCCGAGCTGGCGGGTCTGGGGTGCAGCCTTGGGGTGCCTGGGGCTGCGGGTGCCGAAGGACCCAAGGCAGCCGCCGGCGGGAGAGCTGGAGCGCGGGGACTTCACGGTAGCATTGATGCGGCAGGTGAGGATCGGGGCGGGGAATGCAGCCTCCCTCGGAGGCGGAGGGGGCTGATGGGGCCGGGGGGAGTGGTGGTGGAGAAGCGGCGCCTTGGACCCCTACGGGGTGTGCGTGTCCCCGGGGGGACCGGACCGGCCCGGCCCAGCCCTCCTGCTCCGGTTCGTGGTAGGGGTGCGGCGGCGCTGGCGTGAGCGGGGAAGTCGCCTCCTCTGAGCGGATCCGAGCTTTTGTAGGAGACAGCGAAAGGAGTAAGTGTGAAGGTCTAGAGCTCCAAAGCAGTAAGGTTGAGATTTTCCCTTTGGAAGAAAACGGATAAGCAGAGGCGGCGTGAAAACGAAAGGAGAAAGCAGCTGAAATGAGTAAACTGGGTGCAGGGCGCTATCAGAAAGTTCAAGCAGGATGCTGTAAGGAGCCAGCTCTTGGGAAGTGGGGCAGACACTGGGATTTGCTACCCTAGCTTTCTAAGTAACTGTTCCCAAGACATATTTCTTTGGTACCCCCTACTAATTGTTAGGGGATGCCAGTGGGTGCATTGTTTAACTTGTGGTAATAAAACTAAATTTGACATCAAGGAGATTTCACCCTTAGTTAAGTTTTTTGAGCACAGACTTGGAAGATTTATGTCCTCAAAATACCTGAAAACATTGCAAGTTTTGTTGTGTGGAGAACACATTTGTGTTTGTAATTAGGGACCTGTCAGGTAAATAGTTCACCAAGTTTTAGTACAAGTTTAGCTCCATGGTCCAAATCAGTTTATTGAGCATTTGCAAAGAATGGAACATTGCCTGACATGATTCAGAATCAGTAGATTCTGTGCTTTAGTTGAAAATCATTAGGAAAAATATCATTTTAATAGTAGGAATACAATCCATAAACTCTAATCTCACAAATTTGTGCGCTTTCTAATGCTTATGCATCTTGCTTGTTTTAAACCACGTTATTCTTGTGTCAGCCTAATCCACAGTAATTCCATTCTTTGTTGGTGATGTTCAGAATTTCCTTCTCTTATTGTTTTTTATCTTTTTCATTAATTAAAGTTGGACAGTGGCTCCTGCTCTGGTGATAAGGCAGCTGCATTGCAACTTGTTCTTTCTGTTTGTCTGGAAGTGGTTTCTTTCTTGGAAGTTGACTTCTTTTAGATATGGTGTCGGTAATATTTTTACACTCTTTAAGAAAAAAAACCCCAGTAGTTGGGTTTTAGCAGATAATGTGATTTAATGCCTTAAGCTTGTGTGTGTATCTGGCATTTTGTTCCCAAGTTTTTAAAAAAATCTTTAGAATTGAGAGGATTTATGAAGTTAGATACAGAGTGAGCAGTCACCCCAGCGACTGGTCCCAATCCCAATGTCAGATTCATAATTCAAGTTGTTTAGTGATGCTCTCAGAAAGCCCGGGAGCAGTCCTCTAGCAAATGATGTTTTAAAACTATTTTGTTTGGCCAAGAGGTCGCAGCATCGTCGTGAGTTGCAGGGTCTCCATCGAGGTGAGGGAGGGAAAGCCGCTGCAGATGCCCGCAGAGTTTGTTGCCCGTCAAATTAAAAGACAATAATGATACAGGGGGTCCCATTAGCTCCGAGGAGCCCCGCTGGAGGCCGCGTCCGGGCCGTGGGGAGCGAGGCCGGCTCCCGGCGCTGACAGGCCCGGCCCGCGGCGCGATGCCTCTGGCAGAGGAGGCGGCCGGGTCCGGGACTGCCCTGCGGAGAGTGGTGGAGAGGTGCCGGGGCTTCGGCGGGCGTGGGGGCGGAGGGGGTGCTGGAAATCGGTAGCCTCGGCCAGTCCCAGCCCCAGAGACACACACACACACACAGAGGAGGAGAAGCCGCCGCCGCATCCAGGAACATGAATCCCCCCCTCGCGGCAGGTCGGATCACCTCGGCTCCATGGTGAGGAGGAAGAAGAGCCCCCCCGGGCCCGAGAAGCCGACGAAGGGGTAGGATGGGGGGCGAGCAGTCGTCTCGGCCCGGCCCGGCCGCGCTGCCCTGCTCCGCTCCGCCGGGCTCGGTGGCTGCCTTTCCTCTCGGAGGCTGTCGAGCGCTTCTACACGCCCGAGTTTGGCCGGGCGATTTCTCCGCCAAAGGCGGCCCGAACCCCTTCAGGAGGGTACTGGAGGGCAGCCCGGGGAGCCCGGCTGCCTTTTGGGCCGATTTGCGGGGAGGTGGGGCCGGCAGGGCTTTCCCCCTCCCATCTTCGGCACAGGTTGTTGGGTCGGGACAGCAAACGAAAGGGGATTTAGTAACAAACAACGGCGGCCATGTTGAGAGGAATTTCTGCAGCTAAACTTCTCCCCTCTCAGCCCAGGGATTTCTCTCCCTCTTTTGGGGGCTCCCAGGCCTGACTGTGTGCCCCCCTATTTTCTCTCTCTCCTCCCCAACAGGATGACAGTGAAACTGGGAGAGAGCAGCGGGGAGGAAGAGGTGAAAAAGCTGGGCAAGAGAGCAGGAGGAGATGAGGAGTCCCTGGAAGAAGAAGGGGCAGGAGGAGGAGGAGGAGAGGCAGCTCCGGGCAGCAGCAGCACAAAGAAAGAAGAGAAGATTATTAACAACACTAACAGCAGCCCTCCTCCGAACCCCAGCTTATCGCAGGCCCCGGCCTCCCTCCAGCCCTCCCACAGCCAGGACCAGCATCATTTTCTCAGGTCCAGCGTCAGACCTCAGAGCAAGAGGCTGAAGAAGGATTCCCAGGCATCCTCTTCAGTTGGTAGCAGCACTGCTGCAAAAGGCAAAGGTACTGTATTTTGACACCCTTAAAACAGACGAGGGGGATGGTGGCCTGGGGGTTGTCATTCTTCTCTTGTAGATGCCATCTTTGGTTTGCTTTGGAGGAAGGTGTTTTGGGGCTTGTTTCTCACAGAAGCTGAAAGCTCTTTGTGCCCCAAGGCTTCAGCTTCTCTCTGCTGCCCACTGTCCTCTTTGCATTTGCAGAAATGGGGGGTTTGAATGTGTACTTGGAGAAGGAAAAAATCTCTGTTATTGATGTGAAGCTTTAATTCCTGCATTTCATCTCTCTTGAGTTTTAGGAAATTTCTGTGTTTTGATTAGGAAATTAGCCTCTAGGTAGACATGTAATCAGGTGGCAGCACTCAGAATTCTGTTCTTGGATAATAACAAAATATTCACTGGGTGCTAGTTTAAAAAAGGGGAAAACATGCACACAAGACATTGGTGATTTCCCCCAGTTATTCCTCAGACCATTTTGCTCAAAGAACTAGTTAGGGAACAGCTATGGAATACACATACTGACATTTTTGTTCCTGGGGTTTTGTGAGTCCTGTATTATGGTTTCAGAACACTTTGGGCATTTCTGTGTGATTCTGAGTTTTTATGAAGACTGTTATGTGTACATCTGGATGTCTGTATGTACACACACACACACACGCTTTTTCACCCTAATATCTGTTGCTATTGTGTGTGCTCAGCAGTTACTGGGTGACACTTGGCATTGTAGTGGAGGTGTACTTGAGACTAATTTTGGATACTTTGTGCAAAAGTGCTCAAGTGTTATTTTCTGTTAACTTTTGAGAAAAACACCACTTGGAGATGTCTTCAGCGTTTCAAATAAAGTTTACTCTTGCTTGTTAAAACAAAATACAACTCCACGTAGTGTAAATGTGTCTTGGAGTTTATCACACTCTTTGGTTCGTTACAGTGGCACACATGTACTAGACATGGGGTAAACTACAAATTATGATAGTTTTGTGTTACAGTAATAAAGCAGTGTAAAATGTGATACTTTAGTTATTGCCATATCACAAGAAAAATCTTGAACTCAGTTACTTGACAGTTAGTTTATGTAATTGGCTAAAGTGTTTTTTAATACCTTAGTAAACCCTCTTTAATCTCTTAAACTTTTTGTTTTAAGTGAAAAACTTATATGTGTGGTGTTGGAGGATAGAACAGAACGGCCTTCATCATTTTTCTCGCAGTTGCATTAAACCAAATAAAAAATGAGATGGAATACCCAGGAGTGTTTAGCTAGAGATAATTAATTCTGGGGTTGTAAACAGTATTAAATGCGAGGAGGGTTTTTTTTGGAATACATGTTGCCCATGATTGACAAGTCAAATATATGCATTTGAAATTATTCCATTGCTTTGTAAGTATATACACTTCTGAACAAAGTACCTGTATCTTTGTGCACATATATATCCATGTTTGTGTGTTTATACATAAATAATCATTCCCAATTTTACAGCAGCAGAACGATTTTTAACTAGGTGTATCACCACAAAAACTTGGTTTATTTTGCAATTCAGATTTCAAAATAACCCTAATAAAATTGCATACAGAATGGAAAAATATTAGTTCGGTAATCAGTCATAGCTAGTGCTTGTGATCATTAAACCTGGCTGTGTTTGGGGAAACTTCTTAAATCGTTGGGGGTGACAGTCAGTGGTAGAATGATGGTTATGCTTTCGCTTTTTGGATTGTAGGATCAGCCACAGCTCTGCCTGGCTGGTTTTGATGGGAATGCATCAAAGTTGATTTCTCTGATAGGGTTGAGATTAACTGTCAGATCTTGGAGAAGAGAGCTGTGGAGTGGGGTCCTTTCTCATTTGGGTTCTTTACATCCAGAGATGCATACTGAGAGGTTTTCCAGGCTTCTCTGAATTTTCCCTAATGGAATGTCTTGTGATCAGAATTTATAGGGCTTTGTATTGGGTGAAGTGTCTTACAGAACTAGCTTCCAATAGGGAACTAATTGAAGAGTGAAGATTACTAATAAAGATTGGACTTAAATCATTCCATGTGCCATCCCACCAACCTTCTCCTCCCCCTGTAAGTATAAAAAGATAAAAAGCTTTAGATCCGCTCTGACAACTGGAGGCTTTTCCATTTTGCATGTCAAAGTCAAGGTGATAGCTGCAAAGGTAATTTTAACAATTTAAGTCCTTCCAGCAGGAAGGTGTGGCTGGACCACACTTAGACTTCGTGCAGTGAAATCAGAAACTTATTTTGTCATGGTCTTTCAATAACACTATGTAAAGCTTGAAATTTTATTAAAGTGGTCATGCTATTAGAATCCGTATTCTGAAGTGAAAACCCTGCCACGTGCAGTAGGTGCTGAGCTTTGAAAGCCTGCAAGGCTGCACAACCATGTGCTGTAGATAGAGCTTCATACTTGGCTTTTTGGGTGTTTTATAATGGAAGAGCAAGAGAATAATGATTTACTGAGGGAGTAACCCAATTTGTAGTAAATCATGTTTATTTTTCACAGCAATGCCTGGTTAGCTCAAATAGTGCTGCATTAGATAGGTTGTGTACTGTCAGTAGGAGAGCAAGCCTGCAGTATAGTTTTGTTTGTAGACTCCTGGTGATAATTGACACTGTTCATGTTTAAACACATTCAACTACATCTTTGTTTTGCAAACCTTCTAAATAATAAGAAGTAGAAGAAGCTGGACTATCTGTATCCTTGTAAGACAGTTACCTTTGTGTTTAAAACCTCGGATGTTAATTCGTAACAAGAACATGATATGATATAAACATGCAATATGGCATAAGCTGTCCTAGACTTACCCTTCTTAGGAGTCCATGCTATTTACTGTGGAGGCATGCAAGGTAGAAACTTGTTTTCCAGTTACAGTGTTAGTACTCAGAATGAAGCATTGACTTGCAATGGATGTGTGTGTCTCTCTCACTCTCTCATCTGTATTCTCTTCTCAGCTACAATTCTTGGAGACAAAAGCAAATTGGATCCAGCCTGCAGCTTTGTTTGGTTGTCCTTCCACAGAGCAAGGGGCTTCACTTAAATTCCTAAAGTGTACACTTTTTATGGGATCATCCACTTCATTTCTTCAGTGAAGTGTATGATGGTGTATCTGCCGTTGGAAAGATATGGTGCTTGTTTACCAAGGGATCAGAAAGAAAGTTTGGATATTTATCTTCAATTGCTTTTTCATTAGATCAGTGAGTAGATGCTCTGCTGTGAGAATAGCAGAATGCATTTGAAACTTTCTGGAAAGTAGAGATCACAGCATCTTATGCAGTTCTGTTGACAATAGATGTTTTGATAAGACTGCTGAGCACTAATGTAGGTTTGTGAGAATAAAATTACTCAAAGGTGCTTTCTGGTATGGCCTCTTTAATGTCAGTCTTTACCAAAACCACTTTTGAAGGTGATCTTGTGTAGTTTAGCTTTGCTAATGGCTCCAGTGAAACCCAAAAAGGAAAAAAGAATGTTCTGAAGGAAACTTTCTGGTGTGTTACAAGTTGGCATTCACAACTTGTGCTTTAGGGAATGGGTTTAGCATCCTAACTCTCCACATTTGGCCCATGTCATGCAAGAGTCTGTGAAAGTACCATCTCCTTTATAAAGGTATTCTCTGATAAACGTTCCACCTACAGTTGAGTGGTGCCTCCTGAGGAAGTTGAGATTTGCAAACTAAGCCTGTAGAACACCAGTAAGAGAACCAGCCTGTGTGTTGAGGTATATGGATGTAGTGGAGGTTAACTCTGTGAATTCCAGCTTCTGTGGCTGAGGAATCTGTCATGGAAGATATCAGTGAGCTGGCATGTAAGAGCTGCTGGTGGAAAATTGAAAACCAAACAATAAGGTGCTACGTAGAGGCTGGAAGGAAGAACTTCTTGTGGCTGTAGCCATGATAAGACACCCATACTATCAATGACTCAATTATTTGATATAGGTAGTCTGCCATTGTTTGTCATTTTCATATCAGATTTTAAAGTTGCAGTCTTTAAATCTTTGTGTATACATTTTTGCAAGTGTTTGTGTCTTGGTTAGAATTACAAAGACATCATCTTTAGTTTGAGATGATGTTATGCCATTCATAGGTAAGTGAAGTTCTAATAACAGGGCATATAGATGGGTAGAGAACACTGAATAAAAGGAATGAATAAGTTTCTCTGAAACATTGCTGTTCTGATCCGTGATTTTATTGGGGGTTATAGTTCAAATACCAAGGACAGAAACCTGATGTCTCTGCAAACTGTGAGTTGAAAGCTGAATGAAAATGCTGAGAACTTACACATCCAGGCTTGGTGCTTTGTACCTCGTGTGCAGGTGCTGGTGCTCCCCAGTGTCCTGGAGTGAAGGAAAGAAATTGTCACAGCTCTGGTTGCATGGATGTCCAGTGCAGTGGCTGGGTGATGCAGGATAAGTAGACAGAGTGAAATGACCATCTTGTCTTTGTCTCGGCTGCAGTGTTGTCCTTCTGCAAACGATTTTACTTAGAAGAAGCACCCAAGCAGGTTGTTAGAGGAGACTGCCCTCCTCTCACCAGCGTTCTGTAGCAGCAATGGTCTGGTGAGCCTCAATGGACCTTTTGATTTAATGCATTGCTGAAATTTTAAATAGTCTATTGTTGGGAATTAATGATCATCATCATCTGTCATTAGTGATCCAGTAAGCTCTAGGGTTGGTTGCGGTAACCCAATGGTGAATATTGCCATGCACAGTAGTAAGAAAGTTTATGCAAAAGGTTGATAGAGCAAACTCCTCTATTCCTGGAGGAATTCAGTGACATAAAAGATCTCTGTAGAGGTAACAGGATATTAGAATTTTTAGATCTTCATGTATGATACCCTAAACAATTGTCTGGTTAGTAATTTATTTGCGTTTAAAATAAGAAGGACTCTGATAAAGTACAGTTTGTCTCATAGAATACTAAGTATATATAAAGGAGCAAAAGAGCAATGATGAGCTACGTATCCTTGTAGAAGTTTAATCTGGGATCCTTAGCATGTCCTCAATAGAACTATTCTGTTCATTTAATCCTATACATACACCTAAGAGGAAATCTACTGAACTTCATAGTCTTACTAGAATTTAACATTCTCACAGATACTTTCACTTCTTAGAATAATTACTGATTTTAATAATGAAATTGTCATGTGCACCAAGTGTACTATACAGTCTTCAGAAAATCCTTGATAATATCTGAACTTTAGACAGCTGACTTTAGGTTTTTACTTATTTCAGTATGTTATTGCACTGATGTAAAAATATCCCCCCCTCCCCCCCAAAACCCCAAACACAAACTAACCACCCAGCAAACAGACAAAACCACAAACCCCTGCTTTTGTGGTTCGTCTAAATGATTTTTCAGAAATTTAGAGGTCTGTAATTGGAATAGTAACTGTGGAGTGGAGTCCTGTAACTGCCTTTTGATAAAGGACACATTTTGCATTGGAAGCTGGTAGCAATAGGAGGCTGGAGATTGAGGACTAATGTGTTTGAACTAAGATCTGTATTTCTTTACCATGCAAATTGTGATATTCTTACATGTGCAGAATAAAGAAGAAATTCTGTGTCTTAACTGTTGGTTTTCTTTTCAGCCATCTATTAAAGTTCTTGGGTTTTACTTATGGTTTCCTTTTTGTAAGTGATTTACTTTCACAGTAACAGAATAAAAAAATAAATTGCTTAACTTTCAGTTATTTTATCAGTAGCTGATGAAGGCTTTAGGAAAAAGAGAAGCTGTTTATTTGGACAGTGCTTTTTAAGTGCATTTTCTTCTAGATTTCCAGTTCTTTTTCATGTTTTGCCTAACGTTCTTCCCTGTGATGACAGTAGTTTTCTTTGAAAGGGTCAAATAGTCATTTCTAGAAATAAAAGAAACATTAAACTTAACAATACAATTTTCTATCAAGTACATATTTATTGTGTGCAGGAAAAAAAGGTACTTTCACATCTCTTGCTCTCTTCCAGGTTTGTTTTCAAGTGCTCTTTGATACTTGAACAAACTGCTTTTTTAATGATTTGGAGAAATGTGGTTTTGTCATCCAAAGGAATTACTTTCAAATTGCAACTGAGTAGTTACAGTTAAAGTTTACATACAAGTCTTTCAAACCTCTAACTCATAGTGAGCCTCTAACAGTTGATTCTTCTGATACTCTTAAAAAAAGAAAATTATCAATCTGAGATACATATATGTATGTATATGTATATAAAGCCACTGATTTTGGCAGTTAATCAAACTGCTTTCATATAATTTTAAAAGATAACTCAACTTTTAAGGCCTAAATATGAAAGGGAGATCTGTGCTCATGTGTATAAAAGTTTGGGAAACTAGTTGGGACTCCTGTAGTGTACAGGCTGGATTTACAAGCAGATAAACTAAGGCAGGCCAATTTATCATGAGATAAAACACAAAATATAAAGGACAGTAACTGAAAAAACGGAAATGGCCATTAAGCATTCTTTATAATTAGCAATGTATGTTTAATATTTAAAGGCTTCTATTTTAAGTATATGTTTAATTAAGGCCTTCTGTTTTATTGAGGTCTGCATGGATAGGGACAGCCAAATCTTAAATAACACTTGATAGCAAAATAGAAGGTAATATATTTTGAAAATATAAGTTGCCGAGAATGGTTATATTTTCATGGGGAAAAAAGGAACGTGCTTTCTGGGAGGTCTCCCTGATTGCTGGGTGAATGTTATGCTCATCTGTTACAGTGTCAATCCAAGCATCATGTTTGGTTTAATTTCTGTTGTGAATAAATCACAGGTTTAAGGTTAGTTGATAATGTTTTGCTGATTAAAATGTCTTTAAAAGATGAACAATTTCAGAGGGGATTTAAAAATAAAAGAGGTTTTTTTCTTCTGAATTCAGGTGAGGGAATGGAGTCTTACTGCATTATGTGTAGCTCTCACCTTCCTGCAGTTTATCCATCCCATTTTCTTCCCTGTCCCCTAGTTGCATAAACAGCAAATTCTCTCAGTTCTATCAGGCTTTATTTGCATTTTGTATTTCTGGTCTTTGTGTTTCTTTCCTTATCCATGTTCTTTGGGGTGCCGATAACTGACAAAGGTACAATCAAGATCACACTTTTGTGCCTTTTTCCAAAAGCCACACCAGGGTTTGGGGAAAGAGAAGGAACTGGAACTTGCCATCCTTGGGATACCTTGAATTATCCTAGAAGGGCTAAGCATCAGAGCTGGTGCTCTTCAGACTGAGTATCAGATTCTTGAGGATGCTGATCCATTATCATGTGGTCAACTAAAGTAGAAATCTTTCAGTCCTTTAGTTATTGTAGTTATTTCAGAGGTAGGATCAAAAGACACAGATATGAAATTACACGTTTTCTCATGGTCACTGGTTTGCTTTATGGGTTACATCAATGTTCAGCATTGCTCAGAAGTTCCCCTCAAATGCAAAGTGGCAGCTGCAGAGCACACCGGTGTATGAGCATCAGAGTGTGTCTTTTAGAGGTTGCTTTGGTATATTCTTACTTATCTGTCTGTTGTGCTGCTTCAGCCATCATCATTTTATGCTGCCATCAATTGCCTGATCACACAGGACAATGTTGAACTCAGCAACATCCCCTCGGAAGTTTTCTTTCAAACAATCCTGCCATAGGTTCCTGTGGGCCCAGTTCCTCCACTGCCCACTGTGGTGCTAGCACTGCCTGCTGGACACAATAGACAGAGATGGATCCCTCAGTGGCCCTTCACATAGAAGGACAACACTGAGAGAGCTCAGCAAGATGCAACCAGGCCCAACAGGAAGCTCCTACAACTGGTTGGCTCCTGGCTGATATAGTCCTGACCTTGCCTACCACCCCAACCACGACCACCTGAGTGAGGGCAGAGCCACAAAAACACAGGTGGGCCAGGTTGTGCCTCTGGAAACTGAAGCCAATATGGAAAACAAAACATTCTGCTAGGTTGTGACTCGTCCACAGGTCAACTCCAACTCGCGGCCCACAACTTGGGCCCCAGCATTTCACTGTCTTACCTTTCAAAATACAAAATTAAGCCATTGAGACCTTTCCTCTTGATTTTGCTCTTTGAGATTTTATTTCTTGAAAACAAACCTTGTTGTTTGCCAACTGTATTTAAGGTGCAATATCTTCAGACTTATACTGATGGGAGTGGGGAAGAAGGAGGAAATTCTGAGCGTCTCCCTTGTTTTCATCCATGAGTCCTCCTATTGGTTTAATATTCACTCTGCTCATGTTTTTTTTTCAGCAGCAGATAACGGAGGGACTACATCTGGTGGCACATCAGGAATTCCCCCCAGCAATCCTGCTGGGAATTCCAAGTCAGCAGCAAGGAACCTGAGCTCCTCAGCTGGAGAGAAGGAGGAAGGAAAGAAGGTCAGACGGCAGTGGGAATCGTGGAGCACAGAGGACAAAAATACCTTCTTCGAGGGACTGTATGAGGTACGTGTAGAGAAAGATCACAAGCTTAGTTGGCTTCATTTAGTGTCTGGATATTCCTGAATAAGGTTGATTCATTCGAGATTTGCAGGAGCAAAATGCATATGTACACATATGCATTTGTTTTTCTATGTAGATGTGTATACAAATGGCTATAAACCAGCTGTCAAGCATAAGCTACATTTCATAGAATCACAGAATGGATTGGGTTGGAAGGGACCTCAAAGATCATCTAGTTCCAATTCCCCTGCCATGGCAGGAGACACCTTCCACTAGACCAGGTTCCTCAGAATCACAGAATGTTAGGGATTGGAAGGGACCTCGAAAGATCATCTAGTCCAATCCCCCCGCCAGAGCAGGATCACCTAGACCAAGTCACACAGGAACACGTGCAGGTGGGCTTTAAACGTCTCCAGAGAAGGAGACTCCACAACCTCCCTGGGCAGCCTGTTCCAGTGCTCTGTCACCCTCACTGTGAAGAAGTTTCTTCTCATATTTAGGTGGAACCTCCTATGTTCCAGCTTACACCCATTGCCCCTTGTCCTGTCATTGGATGCCACTGAGAAGAGCCTGGCTCCATCCTCCTGAACATCCATCCAACTTGGCCTTGAACATCTCCAGAGATGGAGCATCCACAGCCCGCCTGGGCAACCTGTGCCAGTGTTTCACCACCCTCAGAGTGAAGAATTTTCTCCTAATTTCTAATCTAAATCTCCCTTCTTCCAGTTTGAAGCCATCACGCCTCATCCTATCCCTACAAGCCTTTGTAAAAGGTCCCTCCCCAGCTTTCTTGTAGGCCTCCTTCAGATACTGGATGGCCACGATAAGGTCTCCCAGGAGCCTTCTCTTCTTCAGGCTGAACAAGGCTCTCAGCCTGTCAACATTTTCGCAAGTGTCAAGCTTTTTTTGTTTGAAATACACAGTTTTATTGATGAATATTTAAAATAATTTCAATTATGATTCTGTTTCAAATGAGAAATAAGTAATGTCCCTATACCAACTTTCAAAAGCAACACACTTATGGTGTAATATTACCAAACAAGAAAATATGTTCTATTCTAGTAAGAATCATAGGCACTGTGTTTAGTCTTTGACCACAAAAATATTTGAGCCAGTTCAGTTCAGGGCTAAGAGAGAAAGAAAAGTTAGGTAAAAGTTAAATCATCTTCTCTTTTATCTGAAATGACATATATGGTGTATTCCTGGTTGTCCTGTTCCTATGATTATTTTAAGAGCATTTATGTTATGAAAATACATACTAAAGGTGAAAACAAAAGAAGTGGTGGTGGGTTTTTTTTGCATATGTTCAAAGAAAATATACTTTAAAACGTTTTTGTTAGTGGTGGGCACGATTCATGCACATATCTTTTGTGGACAAAATGAACACTTAACCATTGTTTTCTTTTTTTATCTCCTCTGACCTGCAGTAATGTTTATGGGAATTATGTAACTTTTAGATCCCTTCATCACTCACTTTTTTTACTACTCAGGAAAAAGTTGAAAAAGCTGATCTAAGATGGTTTTTTTAGTCCCCTGCTTCAGTTCATTTTGTGTCACTATGTTTCAAAAGAGATTTTTTCACGCTTGGAATTTAAATTTGTTCCAACGTTTTTGAATACTAAGACATTTTGTGATAGCAGGAGTTCAATGGTAACATATATAAAATGAAATTTTCCTCTTTTGAACTCCAAGGATTTCATAGGAGTTAGCTGGTTTTAAAGGGACACTTAAGTGTCTCATTTTTACTTTTACCGTGAGAATAAACTTCTGCATGACCTACAGTGTAAAAATGTGTTTTCTGTAAGAAGTTAAGTTGTTTTGGTTTTTTTAAATACAATTATGTTCATTCATTATTTGAAACTCAAATTTGTACTCCTACTAACCAGAACACAAAATTTACTGTAAATAAAAGGGAAGCTGTTAAATATTGTAGGCTTTTTATTCACCCTAGTCAGAAATGGAAGGAGGAGAGGAAAAATGCAGAGAAAAGCCAAGTGAGAAAGTCAGTACTTTCAATTCTGCTACGTAACACATCTGTGAGTAAAGTTTTGTTTTTTAAAAAAGTTTGGTAGCAACTCAGAGTTTTTATTTGGAAACAGTTCAAGAAATTGGAAGGTAATTTATTTGGCATCTATAATGCATTTTATGTAAAATAAAGGAAACCAGCGTCATTCTTTTGCTGTTGAGTTTTGATACCTATGAGCATTGAAACCAAATTTGCTACAAAGAACCTCAAAGACCCTTGTGTTGTTTGAGTTATCTTATGACAAGATACAAACTTGATTTTGAATATTTGGATTTGTTTTATTCAGCATGGGAAGGACTTTGAAGCTATCCAGAACAACATTGCCCTGAAATACAAGAAGAAAGGCAAGCCAGCAAGCATGGTGAAGAATAAGGAACAGGTCCGCCACTTCTACTACCGCACCTGGCACAAGATCTCAAAGTACATTGACTTTGATAATGGTTAGTATGCGATGAAATGAGCTTAGCGTAGAGGTCAGTCTTGTGAGGGTTGGAATCCTGCCTTTTAGTGCCATCAGGGAGGGTAGGAATGGTGGAGATGAGAAAAGAAATACTGAATAGGGTGTCTGTGAACATGTCTTGCAAATGTTAGAGCAAACAGTATGGAAGAACTTTAAAAAAAAAAGGTATCATGGAGGATCTTTATTTGTTGTCTGGGTAACAAAGTTCTCTACACATACTTTAAGAATTAGTGCAGTAGTTCGTTTAGCTTTAGTATTGGTAGAAATCTGTGTGCCTGGAATTTGAGATTGAATTAGTCTGCAAGTCAAAGAGAACTGAATTCCTGACTAATAGACAAGAATAAATATTACGTATTTTCATGGTTTCATAAACCATGAGACTATCTTTTCTTGCTGTTATAGATACTTAGATCTTTCACCCGTAATAATGTTCACATCATGTGTGTAGGTGAGAAAGGAGAGAAAAAAAAAGACTTGTAAAGTTGTATATAATGCATGCAATTCATGTAAAAATTGAGAATTTGCATTAAATCCCAAAGGTCCATTGGTGTTCATAGAAGACATTCTCTGTCTTCTGGAAAATTCAGACATGCTTCTTCATTTTCATAGAAGAAAGAGTTCTTGGGGACATCTGAAGATTTACTTTAGAAAATGGTTAAGCAGTTCGAAAGTTGGCTTTATTTTGTGCATTGAACCATTGCATATTTGTTTAAATTTTGTGGAAGCTACTTTGTTTTTTCTGTAATCTACAAATTGTTGCATTTTCCCTAGGTACTTTAGTTGCCAAAAGGAAATGGATGAACACGCCTGATTGTAGTGTTTGTTGAAAAAAGTTTCAATGTTTCTAATTGAAAATAGAACTTATCTATTTTCAGTGTTGAAGTGATTATCTGCTGTGTATCTGTGTGTGAGTAGCTGCAGTCTGCATCTCACTTCCACCTTCTCTGCTTTTCAGTTTTTTCTCAAGGGCTGAAAAAATCCTCCCTGGAGCTATATGGCTTAATCTGCTACGGAGAACTAAGGAAAAAGATTGGGGGATGTGAGTATCAATGGCTTACAATTATTTTTATATGGTAGAATCAGAAGTGTCTACCCTTGAAGCTGGCAACATCTCGTACAGTTTCACTTTTGGAGTTATTCAACTTTTGTGATCACTCTAGTCTATTGTAGTTACCTGTGGTGTCGTTTTTTCATTAAATATATTTTTATTTCCAAAGACCTACTTAGTCTGTTGCATTAGTCCCCTTTGTCTCTGACAGATTTCTTTAGCTTTTGCTATGTGTGGAGTGGAGTGCAGTGCATCTAATACTGACATGCAGTTTAGATTATCTGTCTATTTATTATTCTATTTATTATTATTGAAAACTAAGCAATTAAATATGTAAATGGTATCAGTTGCACCCACTTTATTTCTGCCTATTCAGTCAAAATCTGGGATGTTGCTTTTGTCTAAAGTCATTGGGTGAGTGTTGACCACCTCTTTGGGCAACCTGAGATAGTGTCTCACCACCATCAGTGTAAAAAATTTCTTCCTCTTCTCTAGTCTAAATTTCCCGCTTTTAGTTTAAAACCATCACCTCTTGTCTGTCACAACAGGCTCTGCTTAAAAAGTCTGTCCCCATCTTTCTGACAGGCCCCATTAAATGTTGAAAGGCCACAATAAGGTCTTCCTGGAGTCTTCTCCAAGCTGAATAACCCGAACTCTCTCAGCCTTTTTTCACAGGAGAGGTGCTCCAGTCCCTGATCATCTTTGTGGCCTCCTCTGGCCCCACTCCAACAGGTCCGTGTCTCTCCTGTGCTGAGGGCTCCAGAGCTGGCCCCAGCACTTGCAGGGGGGGGTCTCACCAGAGCGGGGCAGAGGGGCAGACTCCCCCCCTTGACCCGCTGGCCTCACTTATTTTTATGCAACCCAGGATACAGTTCCCATGGTCTTTATGGCTTTCAGACTAGAGAGAGCTTGGAGAATGGACAGAGGAATGTGCACTGTATGCACCAGTCCATGCACATATACCTTCTTATCTGTGTATTTTTTTTTTTTTCTCATTTGTCTAGAAGCTTTTTGTAGAGTCAGTGTTATAGTGCATCTTCTACATGCTTTCTTTAATTTGTAAGACATGGAAAATCATCAGTATACTTTCACTTTTGTCAAGTCTTACTAGTTGCAAAGTCAAAAAGACAAGAAAGCTTTAATGAGTGGACATACACAATTCCTAGTAGAATAGTGATATTTTACAGATTTTTTTTTTTTGCTGTATTATATCCTCACCTGCAACTTTTATTGTAATATGTCATGAATGGGACTGCTTTGAATGTTTGTAGTGACTCTTTTCTGTTTGTTCAAAGATCTCCAGTGGGTTAATTCATCTTGGAAAAGCAGTTTTGAACAGTTCCATGACAAAGAAGGTGCAGAGGAAAGACAGACTGCATTGTCAGTAGAAAACACCATTAGTGTTTCTTCCCCATATCCATGTCTTGTCTTAAAAGCATCAGCAGATCCTCCTTGCTATGCCTGGGAATAAGGTTTCATACAGTCACCATGGCAATGCACACATATGCTGTGCCTCTGGCTTTTTATAACTTTGGGACTTGGTTATGTGTTTTACCCACTGTCACTTGAAAAATTCTCATCTCCAAATGGGCTGAAGCTGCAAGGCTCTACTTCCAGTTTATGAGAGGGCTACTCTGCAGCTGGTGAAAGTAGTTTCTCTTTTTTTTTTTCTTGTGGTGTTCACCAGTCCTGTCTTCCCAGAAATTGAGGTGGCTTACATCAAGCTATTGAGACATGAAAGCATGTCAGGAATACTTCCAGCATTGCCAGAGAGAGGTTAATTGTTCAGTCAATAGATTAGGGCTTAACCACCATAGGGAATATAAATCGAGTTACCGCGATGTCCATTTAAAAATGTGCCATGTAATGCATAGAAGAAAAGTGTGGGTTGCATGTGCATTTTATTTTTATTTACTTTTTTAAATTGCATTCAGCACTGCAAGGGCTTGATGCTCTTTCGTTATGCTGCACTGCCTTAGCAACAGAGATTGAGCAGGAAGATGAGGAAGCTTTTCTTTTAAATACCACAGTGTCAGGTTAATGCCCAGCATCCCAAGATGACTGTAGTACCTAAACCAGGGTCATTTAATCCAAGTAAAATGTAATTTTTATAGCAAGGATCATGTAAAGCTTGTACATTATGAAAACAAACTTTTCAGAAAGGGTATGTTATAGCACATTTATGCACATGAGTTCTATGTGAGAATAAAATGTAATAGCTTTGAAAACTGAACAGGACCCCAAAAAAGGTCATAACTGTATTGCTTCAAATCCTGATTCACTGTGTTATCCCACTTTCTGTAAAGGTATGGATGACAAGAATGCAGCTAAGCTCAATGAGCTCATTCAAGCCGGGTAAGTAAGAACTTATTCCTAAAATTCTTAAAACTGGGTTGTTCAGCAGCTTGATTGTTGAGTTGGTCATTCAGGGTCTAGGAGGCTACAGTTTGACATTTCCCATTCTTTGTTTTGTATGTGTTTTTTTTCCTCTCCTTTTCCATGAAGCCATTAACTGTTACTGGTAAGAAATGATGGGTGCAGTTTAAGGAAGTAATGAAATGAGAATTCTTTACAGAAGTTATGGCATTATAACTGTGTTGATTCACTATAGGGAATATAGAATCATTTGGGTTGGAAAAGACCATTAAGATAATCAAGTCCACCCATTAACGTAACTCTACCAAATCCCCTGCTAAACCATGTCCCTCAGCACCACATCTATATGACTTTGAAACCCCTCCAGGGATGGGGACTCCACCACTGTCCTGGGCAGCCTGGGCCAGGCCTTGACAACCCTTTCAGGGAAGAAGTTGTTCCTCACATCCAACATAAGCCTCCCCTAGCACAATTCGAGGCCATTTCCTCTTGTCCTATTGCTTGTTCCTTGGGAGAAGAGACTGACTTCACCTGGCTCTAACCTTCTTTCAGGGAGTTGTCAAGAGTGAGAAGGTTTCCCCTGAGCCTTCTTTTCTCCCGGCTGAACAACCCCAGGTCCCTCAGCTGCTCCTCACCAGACTTGTGCTCTAGAACCTTCCACCGCTTTGTCGCCCTTCTCTGGACACGCTCCAGCACCTCAATGTCCTTCTTGGAGTGAGAGTTCATCTCCAAACAGTTCTGCCAACAGTGCTCACAAGTCCTGACTTTCAGACGTGAAACAGCACTTCTAGTGTACTGTAGGCCTCGGCCCTCCAGTCACTTCTGGACTACTTGACTTTAAGAACAAATAATTATTTTCTACTTCAAAAAAGAATTACAGGGTTTGGGTGTTCAGTCTTGGTAGTGTACTTCCAGAATACAGAAGGGATTGGAAACTGCTGTACTATGAGAAATGAGGGAATACCACATGGTATATTTGCACCTAAAATTTTCAGAATAATCTTGTGTTTAGAATTCGTCTGTTCTAAAGTGAAATCTCTTTCAAGGAACCAATTTTAAAGAGTGTGATGATTAAGCAGACATCACTCAGCAGGCATTGATTTGTTCTAATCATGTCTTTAAAAGTGATTTGATGGTAGTATTATTTTCTGTCTTGTTACAGATCCCTTTTTATTTTCAGCATTTGTGGTTTTAGGATGCTTCATTGGAGCAGACAAATTATTGATAAAGTGAATTTTGCTGTAAACTGGAGGAAGAGTTTGCCTGCTCAGCTTTACTTTACCTGACATAAAATGGATACTTGTTTTTGAACCTTTTTATTTTTCACAAACTGAGTTTGCAAATGAGTTCCTTGCAGTTTATTAACCTTTCATCTCCTGGGAGATGCACTTTGTACAGTGTGCTCTTGTGTTGCAGGTCTTGAATGGGGTTATTTATGAAATCACTAGTTCATTCTTCCGTTAACTGCAGAGCTTGAAATTAGAAGACAAATTGCCATTTCGTTTGGGTTTTGCACAATTAAGAAAATCTTAGCAGTAAGTTTATTCGTCTAACAAAATGATCCTTAAAGAAGATTACTTTTTTAAGTTGGAGTTATCCGTTAAAATGGGCTGGGATGAGCCTTTCTTCTGTAGCATCTTGAATATCTCTAAAGTTCAAGATATGGGCAGGCATTCTGGGCAGGTTTCTTGTCTACCAGATGGAAAATACATCTTTGCTTCCTTTTTTCTGTTGCTTCTCTTACCCCATTTGGTGGGTAAACCTCATCAGTTGGAGAGGAGCAAACTGTGCGGGGAAACAATGTTCACGTTTTCATCCTCATGACCACCTGGATGTCTGTGCCATCTGAATTAATGTCCTGCACATGCAGGGAAGCCTCATATTTCACACGAGCAAACATCATTTATATCCCAGTACATTAAACTTTCCATCTTGATCAATGATGTTACAACTCCATGATCCCCCTCTCTATTTGTAAGCAGTTCCTAACATACTTCTTTAAGCGTATTACTCCTTGTTTTCCCGAGTACAGTGTGCTTTGTAAGGTTTGTCACTATGTTGAAAGTCTTGAAAGTGAATCCAAAGTGATTAAAAATGAGGCATGTGAACATGTATTATTGTGATGATCTTCTCCTAATGTAGGTAAACATTAGCCTCATCTAATTGCTAAGAATGGTTAAGAGAGGCTAAGATTGTGAGGAGCTACATGACAATTTATTTGCGGGATGACTCTAGACCCTGGCGTTATATATTCTAATTCAGTGCTTATTTTGCTTATGTTAACACATCATCTCTGGATTCCTGTAATAATTACATGGTGTATGGAAAATCAGATGACCCTGTGAGGTGCTCCTAAGAAAACCTGTATTAAAAATCCAGGTCACAGGTACTAAATAGTGCCTGAAAATTTAAATCGGCTGGCTGAGGAATGGCAAAATCTGTATGTGAAACATCCCTGTTTGGTTGTTCACTTCTGTATGCCTCTGGACTTGTCATCAGAGCTTCAGGAATGTGTAAAATCAGGCTAGACCATAGCCTTTGGTACAGTTGTAGCTGAATGAATTGTGGATCTTTTAGAAAACAGGTAAAAGTTTAGATATTTATAAACACAAGGGGAAGATGAGAATTGTTCTTTCAGCTGTTGTAACTGGTCTGAGTAGTTTTGCATACTCCTGTCAGCACTGGCCAACAGAAGCTGCTTAAAGAAGTTCTTGAGAACCACTAAGAAGGACAACTATGAAACAAAGCTCCCTTAGAATTATAGGGAATCTGAATCACTTTCTGTCCAGTCCTTTGTTGCTAGTATTTTATTACAGCAACAATATGTCACTAGATTGTGAGACTAGGATATATAACAAGAAAAAAAGATTTATGGCGGTGTATCAGACCTGCTCAGAAACCCATTAAAATAAACTTAACCCCAAACCTTTTTGGTTCACTACACTTTGAGGAATGATACATTTTTATTTTACTTAGATTTTGCAGCAATCTTCACACTTAATGAAAAACTACATTTGAGGAAATCCAGAAAATATTTTTAAGTCTGGAGGGGTTGTGGATGACTTAAAAAAACCCCCAAACCGTAACAAACATAATTAAATAAATCCCATAAATACGCAATAGTTAAAGCTCAGTATCTGTCACCTGTTGACATAGGTGTCTTTGCCCCCCAACCTGAGAGGCTTTTAATGTCACAACTAAGAAAGACCATTAAAGACAGAAACTTTTAACAGGTATTTATTGATTAATCTGTCTGGTTCAGTTCCTCTGTGTGCTTTGTGTGGAGCAGGAGTGATCCTTCATTGCCTTCAATTTCCTTGTAAAAGCTGTTTGATGTGCTGGAGGGGAGCTTGTAACTTCTTTAAAATCTTGATTATAAAATAGTAATTCATCCTGAAAACATTTGTATACAAAAATGATCTTTTTAAGCAGGCAGAATATGTTCTTGGTGTCAAGTTATACAAGTAGTTCTTAATGCATATTCAGCAGAAAAACATTTTTTAATATATACCATTTTCTCATTTGGCAACAGGCAGGATCTAGATAAGAGAAGAGAAGGAAACTTTTAAGCTAAAAGTAGTTCTGCTGCAGACTGTCTCCTTTTTCCTGTGCTTTTCTTTTACATTAGCAGAACTACTCTTTTTCCAGTCTCCTAGCCATGGAAACTGTTAGGAAACTACAGTGTCTAAATATATCTCATTTTATGTTAAAGAATAACTTATTATCACTCTCTCTAGATTGTTTGAAGCCCATAATTCTTTATGGAAGAGGGAATTAGGGGATTTATTCCTGACTCTCCAGGCAGAACACCTGAATCCAGAGAGCTGGGATGCTACAAAATTTATTTAGGGAACAATGAAAATAAAAGCATTGATTGCTGTAGCTATGGCAGAGTGCTTTAATGTCAGGGCAAAAACTTCCGTGTGAATTTTTTAATATTCTTTTGTCAAACTTGTGTTCTGTGTTCCTTTGTTTACTGAACAGTGCTTTGTTTGCTAACTTCTAAACCATGCCCTTCTCACTCAGTACTCGGGGAATCCAGGAGTTCCTGCTCCTCTTTTAGGGCTACCAACAGTTTTACATTTCTTTCCTCCAGTATAAGTTTTCTCTTAGATTTTTATATCTTTTTTGTAATATGCTTATGTTTTTCATGCTTATTTTTCGGGATTTTATCCTAGGCTTTAGCGGGTAGGGTTTTTCGCTTCTCTGCCTTTCAAGACAGATACAAATGCAGCCAGGAGCTTCTGGTGCTGATCCATTGTTCATTTGCAAGGTGCTCTGTAGAGGTAACGGATAGTGGGGATCTGCAACCCAAGGTCGCAGCTGAGCAGGTGTTGGACAAATTGATCAGGAACAACTGGCAAGAAATCTGACTCAATAACAAATACTTTATGACCAGCTAGTTAGGCTCTTTAAGAGAAACAGTAAACATGAAAAATTAACAGCCGTGCTTTTCTTCTTCTTTCTTGATCAAATGAACTCAGCTGTTCCAAGTGGATCAAACAGCTTTTTGAGCATTCAGGCTCCTTCAGTCACCTCCAAGTCCTGTGATGGAACAATTTCCACAAAGCTTTTCTGCTTTATGTAGTCAGATCAGTTAGTCTAAGAAGAAGTAATTTTTTCCCACAAAGCCCTTCTCACTTATGCCTTTACACTGTTGAAGTTATAATAATAATAACAATGTGATTTCTGACTCTTCACTTGTGTGCAGCTACTTCAAGGGTACATTTGATAAAGTGGCATTGCATTAGCTAAAATGAAGATGCAGGAGAGTCTCAGCTAACACAACTAGTCAGAAGAATTCGCTGTCCTGAAGTAGTGTAAATTTGCAATTTAGCAACCTTTTTCAAGGTGCTTTGAATTACTGGATTTATTCTCACTGGCTTTAGTGGATCTTGTTTGAGGCTATTGTGAAACTGTATTTTCCACTAGAACAGGAGGGAACATTTAGACATGTCCTCACTAAGCAAGGACATCATTAGAGCCATTCCAATTGCTGTCATGCTGTCATTAACTCCCTGCAAGAACAAGGCAGGCAATAATTTTGGAATGCTCATGCAGCAACGTTGCTTTCTGTACAACTGCTCTATCACGTTCCCAGACTTTGCATTTTCTAGTGTTTGGGTGCATTTGTGCATCCTATCATCTCACCATGAACTTTATAAAATTACTTACTGTGATGAACAGTGGTAGTAGAGTAAATGCAGCTTTTACTGAATCCCTGTAGTTAAAGGCAAAGGGTATTTGTTGTGAATCATAAGGACATGTTGCTTTAGCATCAAACTGTGTCACAGGAAGAGAGATTTCTAGGAGCTGTAGCAAAAGTGAAGACTTTCAGTACTCAGCTGTTATTTCAGCTACTGTTCTTGGAAGAAATGCTAATAAACACTGAACAAAGAAATGTTATATGTATCTAGAGATTCTGTTTACTGCAAATCCTCTAGGTTCTGCCTGATCCTTCAGCTTTTGTACCAGGCACTTTTATGCTAGCCAGCCACTTCTGACTGCTGGCTGAGACCAAAGTTTGAGCTCCTGAAGAAAAGTGGAGCTTCTCCACCTAAAGACTCAGACCTAAGAGAGTTGTCCAAACATGGACCAGCTGAATTTGAGAGCAGCAGAATTTGCAGTTGAGTTTCCTGTCTTTATACATTGCAGTCCCTGTTAACTTGGCATAAGTGAATTTAGGTTGGTTCATACTGATCTTGTTATCACTTGTATTGAAATTGGTTTATTTACATGTTAAAAAAGAAGAGGGTGCAGATGATTAAACTTATTTTCAGGCAATATTATTGCCCAAAGTACTAGGTAGTAAATACTGCTGTCTGTGACTTTGTTGGTCTCAGTGCCTGCCTTTTCAAATAGTTCCACTGCGTGAAAGCAAAAATGGCCTCTTGCTTTTAAGGCTCTTTATATCTGTTAATGTGGTATTGAAGCTAAAAGCCAGTGAAATCGTGTTGTAAAAGTTGCTTTGTTCGTATTCCTGCACAAGCTGTTAGACTTCATTTATGCAACAGATGTAGTGTTGATATAACAGACTCTTTAAAAACTTCAGATTTTTCTTCCCATAATTAAGAGTTAGGAGTATAAAGAGGAGAATAAAGCAAAACCACTTGTGTTTTATAAAGAAGCTGTCTCTGAGGGTACTCTTCAGTTGAAGTAACATAGTTCTAGTCCACTTTATAAAATAGTAATCCCTCCCTAAGTGAACAGCCCAGTCTGGAAGAGGAGGGTCACAAGAGCAGCATTTTTATAATGAAAAATAAGGTGATAGAAAAGATCGAATGTTCTTGTGAATCTGCCCAGCACACCCTTGCATTTCCTTGTTCAGCCCTATAGCTATGATTGTATTTGACTGTGTCCTTAATATTTATGCATTCACTAACATTTGCTAATGGTGCATGTAAGAATTTATCTTTCAACTTACACAGGGCTACAACTGTTCGTTACAAAGGCAGAAACCTTCGTATCAAAGCTCCGATGTGCAGGGCTTTGAAGAAGCTCTGTGATCCAGATGGTAAGTAAGAGATGCTGGAACATGAAAGGGTTTTAACAGATGGTCGGGAGAATACAAGAGCAGGCCTGTTCTGATGTGTACATCCCTGGTAGGGGAGTTTGTGCTGTTTTGCATTTGTGCTGGAAACCGATGCGTCTCTATTGTCTTACTTATCCTGTTTGCTTGTATAATCCCAATAACTTTAGGACCCACTCAGCTCTCTAAGTCTTGGACTGTGTCACTAGCTAAACTGAAAAGGGAATAGCTGCACCAGACAAGATTGCTACTGCTTTACCATTGTGCTTTCACTATATGTGAAGTTTAGTCCCTTGTGCCAGTGAAGAAGCAGTAGTATGTTGTTCAGCTTTGAGTGGTTTAGACTTTTTTTTACCTTTTCCTGTTGAGCTCTGCATGACTTTCTTTTTTTTTTTTTTTTTTTTTCTTCCTCTTCCTTCACCCCCTGCCAATAAGAAGAGTCAATGCAGTTAAAGATCTGAAATACTCTACCTGTTCAAAGTTTCCAGCCACCTGATTTTGACACTGCTTGTTGAACTGGAAGCTTCAGTACCACTGCAGCGTCCAAGGAAAAAAATAAACATATTAGAACAGGAGATAATCTAAGGAAACAGGCTCCACTGGTCAGGCTGAGCTGCTTAAGTTGTCTGTAGGTGACGCTGATGTCTGTGGTGCTTTTTTTCCTGTAATTGAGCATATAGTGTTCTGACTGAGTAGTCCTTGATTTGACCTGTGCTCTTTGTGCTTGATCTCCCTTCAGGTGTCAGTGATGAAGAGGACCAGAAGCCAGTACGTCTTCCTCTCAAGGTCCCTGTGGAATTGCAGCCACGAAATAATCATGCATGGGCTCGAGTACAGAGTCTTGCCCAAAATCCACGGCTTAGGTAACGAAGAACTGTGGTGCTCGGAATAGAATGGGGAAATACATGAGCAGCATTCCAGCGTCTTTCTCTCTCTTCAGGATTCTCTTTGCCAGCGAGGCAGTTCACCTCTGATAATGCAGTTTGCCTAAATGTACTTATTTTAAAGGCTTTGTCCAACCAGAGTACATGAATGTTATAAACATGAGATACCAGTCTTCAACATAGATTACCATTGTGTTTTGTCTTTTGAGTAATGATAGGGCTGCTAGAGTTGGAGATGAATATACTTTGTGCCACTTACACCCTCTTGTCAGAGCAGAGTGCAAGTAAAATGGAGATATGCAGCACTAGCTCTACTAAAACATAGGTTGAATGATAGGGGAGGGAAGTAAAACAATGATCAGAGGCACCTGAAGCAACACTCTGAACATGTCAACTGCAAGACGGTGATACCAGCAGAAGGGAAGTTGGTTGTAGCTCAGTCTTCTCGCCGCAAAATGTAGTTGGTGCTGTTGTTTCAGTGTCATCAAGGGCTGATCATCCACCGCTTACATCTACTCCAGCCCAGGGCAGAAAAGATGAGGCCTCTCTAGTGTTGACCATTCTTTCCAATGAGCACTTCAGTATAATACCCAAAGATCACGCAGAGAGGATAGTGAAGATTTTGGCATTCTTTTGTAAAATGCTTTGAGAGCAAAACATAAATGTTTGGAGGTCTTTTTGTGCCCCTTTTTATCTTTCTTTCTATACTTCATGTGGTAGCTTTGTGCCTTGCCTGCAGTTCTGCAATTTAGCTAAATCTTGCCACCTTTTTCTATCTTCATCTTCCCTCTGGAGAGACTAGCATCTTGAATCATGGCAATCAGATGTCTCTGATAGGCTTCTAGATCTTTCTCAGTTGTGAGTTATCTGTATTTTAAAGTTATGGAATGACATACGTATTTGGGTTTTTTGTTGTTTTAGTTTTTTTATCTTAGAGCTTGGCACTGGTAGGTGTGTTCTCTGTGCTTGTGTTACAGAATGTGATTGGAACTTCTGCTGACATTTTTCTTGCTTCCCTTGCTCTGTTTATCTGGCACACAGGATGATTGTGGAGTTACATCGGAAGGTCTCCAGCCTCATTGAGTTCCTGAAGCAGAAGTGGGCTCTCCATGAAGTGCGTATTGTATCCTTTTTCTGGGAGGTGGGTGCTGGTCTCTTCTCCCAAGTAACTAGTGGTAGGACAAGAGGAAACAGCCTCAAGTTGTGCCAAGGGAGGTTTAGGTTGGGCATGAGGAAAAATTTTTTCACTGAAAGGGTTGTCAGGCCCTGGCCCAGGCTGCCTAGGGCAGTGGTTGAATCATCATCCCTAGATGTGTTTAAAAGCCATGTAGATGTGGTGCTGAGGGACATGGTCTAGCAGTAGACTTGTTAGAGTAGGGTTATGGTTGGACACAATGATCTTAAAGGTCTTTTCCAACCTAAGTGATTCTGTGATTCTGTGACTTTTTTTCCAGTTTCAACAAAGAGATTAAGGCCAGATCTTTCCACTTGCTTTATGCAGTTTCACCAGATGAAGGCTTAAGCTTCTTGTCTAGGCAGGTGCTGCTGCCTGTTATGTATCTATACATTATCTGAGCCCTGCAGCATGAGGCATATTCCTACCTCTGGACTTTGATCTGTGGAGCAGAAGGATTTGTGAGTTAACAGCCATTCTGTTCTCCCGTTGGCTTGTATGCTCCTGTCCTTGGTCCTTTAATTCAGGCTTTTCTTTCTAATTTGTGAGCCTGGAGGAAGTAACAGCACAGCGCTTGGAATTTTGAAGGCTGTCAAAAGATGTAGGATGGAGGTTACTGCGCAGAAAAGGGAGTCTGTTTTGCTACACAGTGATGTTGGGTTTTTTGTTTTGTTTTGCTGAGGTTTGTAGTTGGTTTGGGTTTTTTATTGTAAAAAACAATGTTGTGTGAAGCAGAGATAAATAATTTTGCGCAGAACAGAGATTTAGTTTGTGCTTGTAGCAAGTCTTCAGTGTAGTCCTGATCACCACAAAAGAGCATAATTTCTGATCATTTATGCTGAATAGAGAATATGTCCCTGATCAGCTACTTTTTCTTTTTGTTTTTAGTTGCAAAATAAAGCTACCAGGTGCTTGTTTGAAAGGGGCAGATGATTGTTGTATTCTTTGACACATCTTTTTTAGCGTAAAACACTAGAGGAACGGCAGCTTCAAGACTCCAGAGACTCAGAAACAAGAGGCAGCTTCTCAGAGGAGAAAGTGATGCTCCATCTCTTCCCAGGAGAGAATTGCACACTCACCCCGCTGCCTGGTGTAGCCAGAGTGGTCCACTCCAAGGCTTTCTGCACGGTGCACTGGCAGGAAACTGGCAAATGCAAACAGAACACAAAAGATTCTCACTTACTACCCCCTGCACAAATCCTAGGCATCCAGAGCAGCCAGGGGACAGCTAGGGGACAGCTAAAATATACACGGGGAATAGATGGTAAGGGTGTTGGAAGGGCAGAGAGCACTACAGAGTCAAGCAAAACCTCTCACCCCACAGCTGAAGTTTCTGCGAGCACTGAAGATGGCACCCCAGAGCCTGGCCTGATGGAGGGAACCACCTCCAATCTTGGCATCACTAATTCTCTTCAAAAACCACCTCCTGGACTTCAAGATTCAGGAGGGAACCATGAAAAGTTGAGCTCAGTGGCCTTTGCTGTGGAGGGCAGGGAGGCCCTGGTTAGTGACCAAGCAACTGTGCTACCATTGTGCAGCACAGCTTGTGCTTGCAGTAAGATCCCTGATGTGGAGGAGCTCTCTCTGCTCGATCCATTCCCACGGTACATGAAGTCCTGTCAGGACCTGATTGTCCCAGAGAAATGTTCTTGCACAGACAAACTGCATGGGAAAGACTCTATTCCAGCAGCTGATGATACTTCTCCTGTGGCTTTTTCAAGTGGGAGGAGCACAGAAATATCTGACTCCTATTCACAGCTCCCAAAAAGTGGTGTGGCTTCACCCGTCAGTGGCCCATCCAGATACGAAACTCAGGGTAGCCACAGCCAGGGCCAGCAGCTTGATGCTTGTACCAAGGATATAACAGATGCCGTAATGGAGGATTCTCAAGAGAAGCTGGGCTCCTCATTTCCACCTCCACCTCAGGGACAATCTAGTACAAAGTCTCTCAAAGACGACCCAAACCGGCTCTCTCAACAGGTTAGAGAAGAAGGATGGAGTCTGCGGACTTCTGAGAGCCTTACGCTGGCTGAAGTCTACCTCATGATGGGCAAACCGAACAAGTTGCAGCTGGAATATGACTGGTTGGCTGTCTTGGAGCCAGAAACCCAGGATGCTAGGGAGCAAACATCTGAGTCAAGTGCTGTTCCTGCATGTACCACCTTTCACAAACAGAGACTGCTGAACTGCCTTTTAAAACTCATCTCTACTGAAGTCAATCCCAAACCAGTAAGTAGCTCTTGTTCATACTCCAGATGCTAAACTCTTACTTGATCTGCGGAATAATTGTCCAGTAGTGTTTTTGTAGTAAATCAGTGACCAGCCTTGTCAAGGTCTTGGAGGTTCCTGTGTTTAAAAAAAACCTCATAACACAACCCAGCTTGCTGCAGAGTGGACTTTTCCTAAACGTGCTGCATTTGCTTTTTATGCTACCTTTTAGTTTCTGATTTGCTGTGAGTCTTAGTGGTAGTACAGCAAACATTTAAAGTGACTACTAATCACTTGTGAGGTTAAGGTTAGGTTAGGTAGGTGCCTTCTATTCTCTCAGGTCCATAGAACAGCATAGGTTGGAAGGAACCTTGGAAGATCATCTGGTCCAACCTTTTGTGGGAAATGGAGCCTAGATGAAATTAATATTCCATGTGAAAGCTGAAACCCTTAATTTGCAATGTTTATGTTAGTGTGTGCAAAGTTATGTTATGACCTGTTTGAGCAGGTCCAGAGCAGGGTCATGAAAATGATCTGAGGGCAGGAACACCTCTGCTGTGAGGCCAGGCTGAGAGAGTTGGGGTGGTTCAGCCTGGAGAAGAGAAGGCTCTGGAGAGACCTCATTGCAGCCTTCCAGTATCTGAAGGGGGCCTACAAGAAAGCTGGGGAAGGACTTTTTACGAGGGTAATACTAATCATAGGATGGGGAGTAATGGGTTCAAACTGGAGGAGGGGAGATTTAGATTAGAAATTAGGAAGAAGTTTTTAACTGTGAGGGTGGGGAGACACTGGAACAGGTTGCCCAGGAGGGTTGTGGATGCTCCATCCCTGGATGTGTTCAAGATCAGGTTGAATGGGGCTTTGAGCAACCTGGTCTAGTGGGAGGTGTCCCTGCCCATGGCAGGGGGGTTGGAACTAGATGATCTTTGAGGTCCCCTCCAATTCAAACCATTCTGGGATTCTTTGATTCTGTGTAGTTCAAGTTTCACTAAGTGTAAGTGTGAAAAGAATTGATTTCTTTGGGATAGCGTCGCCAATATAACTGCACCTGCCTCAGGGATTTCTGCAAAAGTTCTTGGACTCTGGGATAATTGTTTAGCAGACCCAGAAAAACATCTTCCTTAGGCAGACAACTGGGAATGAACTTGTTTTTCTTCTTGTGCATTCTAACTGCTGTTGAAGATCTGCCCCTGTGATACCTGGGCAACCATTTCCACCTAGTGCAACCAATTGAAACTTAGTAAAACATCCTTTTAAAGATAAAAAAGACACTGAACTGAACAAGTCTGATTGAATGCCTGTGATGAGATAGGAGGAGTTCAAGTTACCATTTGTATTGTATTCCAGCATAGGATGCAAATGTATTGCCATTCCCAAACACACCTAGTCCTTTGATATTTCTTTGTTGGTACCGACTTAACTCCCTTTTGATCCTGATTGTAAAGACAGAGAATACAGTATTTTATAAACGTAAACCCATCTTTGCTCAGATACAGCTCCAGATACAGACTTTCTTTAAACTATGAAGCCTTTTATTTTGATATCTCACAGATCTGTGCCGATATCTCCTCTTTCAGCATCTATTTTTACTCCTGGTGACACATTTGACAGTCAGGGATGATGTGATTAAACACAAACTAGAAAGAAGGACATCCCCTTAAGGCTTGCAGGGAGAGGATAGAAGAGGGGGGAAAAAACCAAGCAGTTATTATTTGCAAGTGTTTTCCTGTCACTTTATCATTCTTAATGTCTTAAAGTAGCATCGTGCTGCTGAAAAACAAAGGAGCTCTTTCAGATAGGCACCGTATTGTACATTCAAATAAAAAGAAGTAATGTAGCCTTTTATTTGTCAGACATCACTTATACTTGATGTGTTTCAGAAAAAATATACTCTTCTTGCGACAATGCCTGTCATGGGACTGATAGGTATTAAGAGGCAAGGATGACACTAAGTACTGTAGACTTCTTGGAAGTTTTGTCTCTTAAATCCTCTGAATTTCATCAAGTAATGACAGGTACCACAGTATTTTCGCCACAGGGTCCTTGAACAGAGGAAGGCTTGATTGTCTAGATCCCTGTGATTTTCTCAGGATAGTACGTAACAAAGTCAAAATGGCAATCACAGAATCACAGAAACGCTGTGTTTGGAGAGGACTTTTAAGATCATCGAGTC
>VYZX01012388.1:3470-16584 GCA_013401335.1 Brachypteracias leptosomus
CTCAGCAGTGCCTCCAGAAGGATCTGCTCCATGATCTTACCAGGCATGGAGGTGAGACTGACTGGCCTATAGTTCCCTGGCTCCTCCCTCTTTCCCTTCTTGAAAATGAGGGTTATGTTTCCTCTTTTCCAGTCAGTGGGGACTTCACCAGATTGCCATGACTTCTGGAATATAATAGATAGAAGTTTAGCAACCTCATCTGCCAGTTCCCTCAGTACCTGTGGGTGTAATCCGTTGGGTCCCATGGACTTGTACACTTTCAGGTTCAGCAGATGGTCATGAACCTGATCTTCACTTACAATGGGCAGTTCTTTCTGCCAGCCCCTGCCATTATCTTCTGTGACTCCAGGAGTGTGGCTGGAGCCCTTGCCAGTGAAGACTGAGGTAAAGAAGTTGCTGAGAACCTCAGCCTTCTCCATATCACTTGTCACTATCTCTCCCGTTTCCTTTCTGAGGGGACCCACACCTTCCCTAGTCGTCTTTTTACCATTAATATATGTGCAGAAAATTTTAGCTAGTTAGGTTTCATGTTCTGTACATTCAAGGCCTAAAACCTTCAAACTGTCTCTTGGACGAAACATGAAAAGGAAGCCATACTCAAAAGGCCAGAGGAAAATGGGACAATAAATTTGTACTTTCTTTTTTTTTTTTAAATTAAACCTGTTTAAATATATATTGAAATAGAATTACTACAGTGTTCCCCTGTGGCAGAGAAGAGAACCCAACTCTGACCAGATGCAACTTGCCAAAATCATAAATAAATCAATCAGTGCATTAATCTAAAAGAAGTAATTTTTTTAAAAAAATAAAAATCTGGCTAAGTTAGCCCCTTGGGGTACTAGATGAGGAAAGACTTTCATAGTCTCTCTACTATGTTTTATATCTCTTGTGCATATCTCTCCTGTTTGGTACCAGAATAAAAGTCAAAATATTGTTACAATCATGCCAGTAGGTTTCTTTCCAGTACATCTGATAAATACAGAGGTAATTTCTTTACACCTTTCCAGCTACTTAGTACATAGAAATAATTTAAGAATACTAACCCTCTATTTGCAACATGTGGACAACAGAATTCCAGCTACATTCCTACAGAATTGTATCACTCATTAAAACCAAAGCTGAAATATGATAGTATGCAAGCATTTACAGTATAGAAATTATACAACAAATAGGCCTGTAGAGATTTTGAGGCCTGATTAATATATTATGTCACAAATAAATCCGTGCAAATATTTGACTTCTCATGAACTGAACTGGGAAAGAGAGTAGAATATAAATTTACCCAGCAGTTTTCAGTTTTCATACCAAAGGTTTTTTATTCTGAGTCCAACAAGGTATTTACGTTTGAATGTTATTTGAGGGTAAATTTCAAAATTAAATGTCATTGCAAAATGCTGGATCTATGCATAACCAAATATTTCAACTTTTTCTCTAAAAATAATAAAAATCACAGTAGTTACAGCCAAAGCATTTGGAGGAATTTGTCAACTTACATATATGTATTTTAGGTGAAGAAAGTTGCATCATCCTGTTGTCTTAATAGGTTGATGGAAGCGTGTGGTAATAAAACTCATGCCCTTTCCTTGTTTCATATTCTTTAAGCTTTGTAGTTTTTTACAGCTGTTGAGTTTCCAAATTAGAGCTAGGTGGTTTGTGATTTAATACCCTTCCTTACTAAAAGTCTTCCCAGTTTGCTCTTTTCCACCACTCTTTTCTTCACTTGTCTTCACCCAAACAATTACTATTTCAACATTTCAAGGGAGATGTAAGTGACCACTAGTACTATGAATAGGACTAACTCTCCTAAACAAGCAGTATGATCACTGGAGAAAAAATAACATAGGCTCAGTTCATGACATTGTAGCCGATACAAATAAGTATGTCCCTGCAACAGCCTTCCAGCTTTTTTGATATCATATCTATAAATCAGTTTAAGAATCAATTTGAACTTGACTGCCTAGATAGAGATGAAGATGGAAAGGGTCGCTTATTCTTCAGCTATTAATACTGAAGGACACAATTTCTGTAATAGCCAGCTCTGTATTTTTATTTGATGCAGTTTTTTAATATATTATACTTCCAAAAGACTGCCTGGCAAGTGGTAAATGTGATTGTCCTGCACATGAGACTAATAAAAAGAGATTTTTCAGGCTTCTTAGTTTATTTCTACCATTCCTAAGAAGAATCTTTTCATAAGGCAGTAAGTACATCAGCAGTCAGCTCTTTTCTAAGAATGCTAATTATATTCTTACTGTATGAATTAATTATAACTCCTTCTGACTATGGTGATATTGTTTAGAAAAATTATCTCCCAGGTCAGATGAAAAGGTTTGACTTTGTGTGACACACCAGAGTGATTTGTTCTCCATTGTGACATTAGTATTCCTTTGTGGGAACTTTGTGAAGAATTAAAACCAAATTAAACTGAGAAAAGAGCCCCTCTCCACTGACTTCTTCATTTAAAACATTATATAGAGAAGCTCCTCCATGGTTTGTCATGTACAACCAAACAATGAAACAGACATTTCTTCTTCACAGAGCACTTTCTAAGCAGCATCACAGCATGTGTTCCCTAAGCATACTTTGCCACAATACAGTTACACTGGAGACAAATTGAGATTAGGGTTCAGGTGGGAATTATCAGCAGAGTTGCAGCTGCTTAGCCTGGTTCTGAAATTCCCTCTAATGTGCGAGAGTCTGAAATGCAGCCCTGATATGCATGAGTATTTGTGAAGTCTATAATCTTCAGGAAAAAGCGTGGGGTGCAAACATCTACTGAGATCTTAATCACCGCCTTGGAGAAAAGATTTTTGGTAGTTGAGGCATAAGGTTTCAGGTGATCTCCAGTTTTATAGAGTAACCGAAAAGCAGCAGGATCTCCTAAGTTACACCCACCTTGCTCCTGAGCTTCCCAGGATGTGGTGCACTTTGAAGCTGAAGCATATTTAATCTCTTTCCTATGGGCCTGGATTTAGACTGCTCATAAATGCCATGTGGCTTTATGGCAAGTGACTTCAGAGCCTTGTACGAAGGACCTGAGCCACCTGTTATGCATGATATTATATAGCATCATGAAAAAGCAGATGGGATACATGGAGGGACAGTCAAAGAGGCCTAGCACTCATTCCACAACAAGCTCATCCACAACACCTTTTAAGACTTTGGAGAAGTTAGAGCTACATACCCTGGCCAGCAGGGAAGCACAAAGGCATGCTGTGGCAGGATGTTAGTATGACAGGTTAGTGAATTTGGCCTTGAAACTGCTTTTGCATAGATGCCTTACTGCTGGTTACCTGGTAACTTACATGAGAGGACAATAAGCAGTTCAGTCTTGGTTATTTTTTTATTCTCCCACCGCTACTTCAGAAATAGTTAATAACAATTAAACTGCCAAGTATACATAAGATCTGTTAGTGAGACTCTGAATTAACCCAACACAGTTTATGAATTGGACCCTTTTAGGACATAGCATCGCATTGGCCCTCATGGTACTGGCTTTGGCCACAAGCCCCAACTCCACCACCTTCCCTCACCCCCTTCTCTGCAGGCTGCTTTCAACAGCTCAGTCCCTGATAAGCTGGCAAGAAGTGCAAGACTCATGATGGAGCTAGGGGGATGTGAAGCAAATAGTTTTTCTGCACATATGCCAAATTTAGGAGTCCTGTAAAAGCCTCAGGGTGACAATAAATTCAAATTCAGAACTAAATATAAAGCTCATTTGATCTGATTTAACTTCCCTGTAAAAGAGTATTCAAAGCAAAAAGTTGATGAAAGATAGAAGAAAAAACTGACACCAAAAGTGCTGCTGGAAAATAATTGCTTTTCCATTGGAAGGTATTAAATGTGGGAAATCTGGGTGTGTGCACCCCTGCCAGGAGACAAGTAGACAGAAACGGAGCCCTAAAGCTTTAAACAAAGTGACGACAGCTGGGAAATACTGTATATAAAATGCAGCCAAGTATGATTGCAGTACTCAGAGAAATCAGCATGTTTTGATATTCCTTCAGCTATGACATTGTTTAAATCAAAAAAGAGGAAGCAAAAATCCACTAGTGTGGCATCCTTTCATTGTCAGATGTAGAAAGAGATGTGCCTGAGGCAGGGATAAACAGCTCCAGTGTCCTTTTTCAGGTACAACCTGACAACAAATGGCAACACAACTATTCCTCAGCGTCACCCAGGGGATATTTGGTATGTATATTCCCCTCCTTCAGCAGGAGGTGAAGGAGAATGATGCACAACACAGCAGTTATTGTACTCTTCCTCTTCTCTGCTGAGCAGAGAGACGAGTGTTGATCAGAACTGAAGGAAGAAGGGGTAAGAACACTCATTGTGCCATTGCAGCCATCCTCACAGTTGCACATTGTAGAGCTGCCAGTCTCTTGAAAGGAAAGAAAGCAAACGTGTTCATTAAACTCATGTTCTGGCCCTCTCTTTTTTTATTTCTTACCATGTTAAAAGAAGTCTATGTTCTTCTTAGCCTGAAATCCAGGGTCTTTTGTTTTGCAGATTTCCAGTTTCAATAGTTCAATTTTAGTTCCATCTTCTAATTTGTATTCCTGGTATCAGCTGCTAAGAAGCAAGTTAAATGATCTGAATTCACGCTGATTTAACATTAATAATTGCACTGCCAATTGCTTTCTAACTTTTTATTTTTTTAAAGAGACATCAAAACCTGTGGCAGGTTTAAGATCCTCAATACTTAAAAGGGAAAGAAGGAAAGAGCAAATAAGCCAATAAACCTGAGTGGAACAAATTATCTTTTACAGTTAACTGTGTTATCTGACACCGTGCCTGCCACAAAGGAGGAAATAAGCATTTTCATTCTCTGTAGGTGGCTATACATGTATTGCAATAAAAGTATATGATACTGTCTCAACCAGCTCAAAGAATGACACAGAGTGGCATTGCACTAAACACAGTTAAAGGTAAAACATGGAGGAGAGGGGAAAGCCCTTGTTCCCATAGTAACCTGCAAGCCAGTAAGAAGATACACACCTCCAAAAGCTAAATGAAAAAAGTGCTTTTAACTCAACACATTATATTTAATTTGAGCAATTTTTTTCCTAACTATTATAATGCTGGGTGGGTTGCATTAACTGCTGCTAGAGCTCTGTAGTATTTGCCTTTAACAACTGCTACAGAGAAGCCAAGAACACATTTTATGAGTTAAACAACTAATAAACAGCTTATCACTCAAACCAAATATCTCTCCAATGGGTGGGCTGACCACCCCACCACCTTATGATAATTCAAGAGCACAGAAGAGAAATAACCTTAAATGAAGGGGCATAGGGGTGGGGAGGCTCTACATCCAGTTTTTGTACCAGTGTGACTACATGTACAAGAGCTGCAAATGTTTAAGCCAAAATAAGAGTATCATGGATGTAAGATGCATGCAGGTCTGGTTCCATCACAGCTTTTTCCTCTACATAATAAAATAAGCTATGCTCATATAAGTACTGATGTAATTGTATTTACTCCGTGTATTGGTATGTGTGTGGAGGATTTGTACTTCCATAATTATATTAGTGTGTGTAGCAGTCTGTGTAAAGATAAGTTCTTAATATTATTTTCAAGAGTCACATTTTCCCCTTGAAACCTCCCTGCCTTTGTTTGCTGTTGTATAACCACATTTTGCTTTGCTTTGAAATATTTTCTCTTCCCTGTTGCTGTTGGAAATACCCACGCAAACCAAGGGAGGAAATGGGCTATAAAGGGAAGAAACGAAACTGAGTATTGACTTAAATTGGTTTTGGTCTGATTCCAAATGTTGCCAAAGACACAAAATAAATACATAGAGAGTGGAGAAAAACTGTCCCTCTCTCTCACTTGTTTATGGTTCTAGTAAGTGTAGGTGCCAGTTGCAAATACAGTAAATAAAAAGAGATTAGCACTGCTCTTCATAATGCTATCAAATGCAGACTGCTTATGGTTAGGATCCAGATTCTCAAAAATATTTAATATAAACATCTTTGAGGACCTGGCAAGAGTTAAAAGTATATGTAGGTAAACAGAAGGCAACACTGTCTTCATCATACTTACCTCAAAAATATCCTCTATTTTTCTGTTTTTATCATCTATTTTTTCCTTTTTTACTGTTGACAGCCTTATGATTTTCATGTCATCCATGCCTACATTTTCATAATCATGCTTTATTGATAAACTGAAGTTTGGTTTACAGTATTTTCCAGAGGCTTAGCTGAAAACTGGACTCTGTTGTAAAAAGCTGTGTCGACACATGCATATATGTATGTATGTATGAAGGCCAACTTTCCCTCAGCAAATTTACAGCCAGGTACTTAAAACAAAAACAAGCCTTAGAAAGGAAATATGACTAGCACTTCATAAGTGGAGACTTGGGAGAGAGAAGAAATGGCACATCCAAAATCACATGGGAGACCTATGGCAGAACTTGAAAACAAACTGTTATCCTGTGCCTAAATAACAAGATCCTCCTCTCTTAGCTTGGGCCATGCCTTCTCCTTGGCACCACAGCTACATGAGAACTTTCCAATTTTCTTTTAGGGTGATTTTTAAAATGGTATTTTAGGCATCTCACCTTTGAATTCCACCCCAAACTCTCATTTAAGCCTTTCTTGCCTCAGTCCTTGAGTAACACAGTTCTTGGCTATGACTCTCCTTGCCCCAAGTTATCCCTTGCAGAAAGTGACTGCTGACAGCAGCTTTCCTGCTCCTCCCTTAAACTGTGGCATTCCATGCCCACAGGAGCTCCAAACCACTTTGTAGCTTAAAGTCATCACCTTCATCATTAACACTCTTAAAACTAAAATGTCTTACTATCCTCTGTGCCACCACGTCATGTCCTGCCTTTTCTGCCTTGCTACCAACACTAGATTTAACTGTATGTGTACTTCCCTTATCCAACACTGTTTATAGCACATACATAGGCAAAAGGCTTGAAATATATAAATCAAATGTTGCTTCTGTGAAGACATTTAAGAGAGAAAGGAGCAAATTATGGTGCCAACATTGCTGCCAGACTTATAATCACTGGAGAGAAGGAGCTACAATAGATAAGATATACACATTTATAGCGGACAATGTGAATACAGCCCTTATGCTTTCTTCAACCTTGACTTTATGGATGGATTGGCCGATAAAAACTGAAACACAAGGTCATTTCCTCCTTCACGATCCTTCTCAAGAACCATTTTTACTGAGGTACCTAGAGGAAATTAGCCATTATATGATGGAAAGGGCAGAAGGGTCGCTGGGGCAAGCTTAGCCTGAAGGGAGAGTTTTTGTGTGCACTCCTTACATTGTCTCTATAAATTGTGAGATGTCAAGGCAGGGTTATGTCGATAGCTTTGTTGGACAACACTCCCCATGTGTGCTACTGGAATATTATTATTACCAAATAATAACAGTGGACTATTAGGACTATATTTAAAGAGATCCATATGAATGACATTTTCTAAACAGGCTATTGATGCTATCCTATGCAATGAAAGTCAGACTTATAAAGCACTCAGAAGTCTAAGAATGCCTGAGATATCTAAATGCATGTGCTGTTAGCTCTCGTCTTCCTCAGGCCAACACCAAACTCAGCAACGTTCTCTCAGCATACCTTTCTCATCTGTTTGCTTTTCTCCATCTCAAATAAGAAACATATCTTCATCTTTTATTCTTCATCTGTTTGCTCATCAGCATCTCAAATCAGACAAGGAGGAACACACCACTGAGGGCGAGCTCAGCAAGCTTCCCCCAACAAGAAGCTCCTCCAGCTGCCCCCAACAAGAAGCTTACATCCATAGGAGCTCTTTTCAAACTGATCAGCTCCTTATTTCTTCTCTCAAGCTCATCGGTTCCTGGTTAATATATCTCTAGCCTCTCCCACCATCCCAACCATGATCACCTGGGGGAAGGCAGGGCCTCACACAGGTGGATCAGGTTCTGCCTCTGGGGCCTGAAACCACTTGGGGAACAAGACATACTGCTGGGTTGGGACTCATCCATAGGTCAACTCCAACTCAGGGCCCACAGCCCAGGCCCCAGCACTTCAATGCATTGATGAGTTTGAGCTCCAGACTTCATTTTTTAACTTAATGTGCATTCTAGAAATATTTCCCTACTATGTTTAATGGGTCTGGAAGCAAATTAATTTAGAAAAATAAATTCAAACAGACTTTTCTGAATCAATATTGCTGCATTTCACATTCTTGATAACTTGAATCATAGTGCTGGAGCAATATTCAGCTGCTGGAAATTGCCATAGCTCCACTGAAGCCAATAATGTTACAGTAATTTATTTCATCCGAGGATGTGATTTTTACAGAATAGCCCTGGCCTTATTTAATTGTGGATTTTGCTTGCTTGTTTGAATATGGGAAAAAAGGACAGACTCCTGTATTAGCAGACAGAATAAAGGGACTACTTCTGCAAATAAACTGGGGAACTACAACTGGGACTGTTAACAGACAGTATTTTGTTGGTTTGTTCAACTAGGAAAAGAGCTCAATCACAGAACAAAAAGAGGGAAGCTGTGCACCTTCTTTTCTCATTCCCTCTCTAGGGGACAATACTGAACTATGGAAACACATTGGAGACATTTCAGAAAATTGTATGGTGTAACCTCATTCAAATATGCTAAAACTGTAAATACATACATGTCACAGAGAAAACCTTGTGGCCTCTAGAGTTTGGCTTTAGTGCTGGTTAGAAAGAATTTCAGGGAAGGGACAAATACATATGGACTTTTCTTCTAGTACAAACTGCCAACTTTGGGAACTGCCCATTGTGGAATTTTCTGGTCTGGGTTGGATGTTTCTAGGCCAGAAGTTCCAGTAGCCCTGCATTCAGTGACTGTCACTGACACTTGGGAGTAAATTTATGTTGTAGCTTCCGCAGCATCCTGGGAGGATTAATCCCCAGCCTTGTGTGAAAAGATTTTTTTTCCTCTGCTTTCAAACTGCTCGTTGATAATTTCATTATCAGTATACCTGCTGTGAGAAACAGTGAATAAATCATTTCCTATTCATCATATCTACCTCAGCCATATTCCATCTTTGTCATGTTATCTAGTCTATTATTATCTATTAGCTGTCACCTAGTCTATCTACTCTCTTTGTAACAAAACTGTTTTGTAAGTTTGGTCTTCCCTTCTTTGTCTTAGCTCCAGTACATTCTTTTGAGATGAGGTGAAGTGAATAATAAGTACATAATATATAGTATCATAATGTTATTTGATTTCTTTTTTTCCTCCTTTCCTAATAATTCTTAATTACCTTTGTTTCTTAGTTAGTTCCTTAGTATTGATGTATCATGTACTCAAAGTATTCAAAGAATCCTGAAATAGTTCAACTATTCTTCTTAAATGTTACTAGGTTATTTATCACCTAACTGACTATCTATAATAGCCTGTACATGCATACATGTACATACACATGTGCATCTGCATTGTCTTTATCTATATAAGCAGAGTGTTGCCCTTCTACATCACGCTGCAGTTACTAATGTGGAATTAAATACAAAAAGTTATGATCTTTTAAAATACTTCATGGTCGGTTTTAGATTAGCCTTTTCTGAATAATTTTGTATCAGTTAATGTTATCAGTGCCCTTCTTATCTGCTTCCTGCAATATTTGTGAATATGTTGAGGCGCATTGGGCCCAACTCCAATCCATTAGTAGCGCTACAAATGACAGCATTATACTGTGAAGAATCAAATTATTCTCATCTTTTCTTTCTTTTTTTTTTGTTTGTTTTTAAGCAGCTACTAATTGATCATTGACATTTATGTCATGAATATTTAGGTTTTGTAAGGCCCTTTGATAGAGGCTCTCATTGGCGTTTTTTGGCAATCCAAGCAGTCTATATTAGCTGTGATGATTTTTGCTTCCTGTCTTTTCTGAAAACTGTGATATATGAGGCATGACCATCCTTCGCAAAAGCCATGTTGGCTTTTCCCTGATATTTCTTACATATACTTTTTTTCCACCTATTATTATAACCTTTAATAATTTTTATAGTCCAGAAACCAAGTTTATTAGTCACTAGTATTCATGATAACTCTTTAAGCCTTTAGTAATATTTTTGCTACAAGATTCCAAAACTATCTCAGGCCTTAGTAGTTCAGTAACTGTATACAGATTTATTTTTTTTAGGACTTTATGATGCATAGAATTTGATCTTCCTGGTTTTTTACATATACCCAGATTTATTTTACTTAATTTTAGTTGCATTAAAAGTGTGTGTCTCATCTAGCACTATAGTTAAAGGCAACCTATCAGAACTTTCAATGAAAAATTCTCCTTATCAGTCTCTCCATATGATCTTTCTTACTTTCTTTCTTTCTTTCTTTCTCTCTTTTAGACGCTTAGATGATAAGCACAGTCCAGTTTCCTAACCTTTACATGGCAATAGCAAAACGAATCTCACTCTAGCAATTCAGTTCATCAGGTTATTCTAAAATCTCATTTATGGACATTTTAGTTTGAACAGTGCTCCTTTGTTCTTACAAGGCCTCCATGCAGAAGGTAGTAAGCCAAGTTGGTGATACACTCAGTGTTCATAAAAGATCATCACTTCGATGGGACCTCAAGTTTTTCACCATATTCTTCTTCCTTTAAGGATCTTATTTCCCTTGTGATGCAGTTCTCTGGAAAAAGCACCTTTTCCAAAATGATTGTTTATTTCTTACCTTCTCACTTGTCATAACCTCTCTTGCTTTGTGTATAGACCACTAATGTCCTCTGGTAATGATAACACTGCCGTGTGCTGCTGCAGCCAGCCTCTACTGAAGTCACAGTACATTTCTACCTTGCCCTGAGTGCAGCAGATGTTTGTCCAAATGATTTTCAGTGGGGAAAAAAGATATTCCAGATTCTGCCTCATTTCTGCCTCTCTCTCACACACATCAGCATGCACATAGCCATGACTCCTTAATGGTGGATAAAGTCACTGTTTTCTCTATGAGAGCAAAGAAATAGTGAGGCATCTTGGGTGGGAAGAAATGGATTTCTTCAAGGGCTATCTTGGAAGACATTATTTTATTTCACACAAAAATTGGGAGTGTACAAATCTGATTTGCTGATGACACATCCTAGAAACAGGCAAGTCATTCAGAATGTTTTATAGATAGAACTTGAGGACAGAGCATTAGAAACTCCATTAGTTTCACAGTACAAAGTGCAAAATGATATATATGGACATAAAGTTATAAGAACACTTGCTGTCATTTGATGCCTGCTATTAAAGGCCCTTCTGCTGGGGTGGCAGAAGAAAAGCAAAGACAAGATAAAGACACATAATATTGTATAAAAACTGTCAGTATGACAGAAAAGGCAGAGACCCTGGAAACCCAAGATGGATTAGGAAAGTTACTTCCTACAGAGAGAGGGGTGTACACATGCACCACTGACAGGTGGAGTATAATTTGGTCACCCAGGATCAAAGACGATTGCTTTAAAATAGAATGCATGATTGACAAGGGCTATTAGGATGGTTAGGAAAATGGAGAGCATAATATATGAAGGAATACTTGAAGAGCCTAGCTTGATTAATTTACCAGAAAGAGGATGACAGGAAGCATGGTTGCTGTTGACAGATACTTCAGTGGGGTGAATGCTAAGTAGAGATAAAGCTATTGTGGCTAGGGGGTAATGCTGGCAGCAAAACAAATGAGACACCTGCCATGTGGGAGAAAATGGATCCTAAATCTCTGAAGGAAGTCCTCTAGCTGATGAGCAGGTGAGCTTTTGGGGGCTTCTACCTGGAGCGTGCTGGCAAAGAAATGAACCCTTTCTATGAGGGTGAACAGTATAGTCACTTGTAAGTGAAGTCTTTTGAGTTCCTCCTACTTCTACTGGCTCACTGAGTGTCCTCAGACACAGCTTGCTGTTTTCTGGGTTCTGGTCTCCCCATCAATAAAATGCAGGTAATTATGCTGATGGATCCTGTAAAGAAGCTTGAGACCTACCAGCAAACAGGGCTAAATAGCAGCAAGGTGTTGTTATTCTCATTTCCAGCTACTTTAAAGGAAAGCAGAATCTCCCTTTCCAGTCATCAGGTGAAACAAAGGTGTGTGAGTGAGAACAAGCCCTGAGACAATAAGGACTGTGGCACCTGCACAGCTGCAGGCAAAACCTCAAGTATTACCCATTTCTTTATAAAGAGACTTAAAGAGAATCTTTATTTACTTTTTAATAATTCACCTCTCCATGTACCACTGATGATGTTTTGAAATTAATAAATTTCCTGACAGCAGGAACTGTAACTCTCTGCCTTTTTTTGCCAACATTTTCATTTGGTCATTGCCTTTTCCACAATAGAAATCTGTCCTGAAAGTAGCCACCTCTTGCTAGTAAATGAATAGCTCCCTTCATGGTGTGTGCCACATTTATTTTAACTTGGTCAGACTGGCTAAAATTATATGAGTAGTACTGGAATCTAAAACTCATTCAAAGAGGTTAAAGTTAACCAGATTAGTGTGTTGTCAGCTGTATTTCAGAATCTTAAAAGAAACTCCTAAAATATTGATGTATTCCTCACTAATTATGGAACATTAATTGCAAACAGGAGCAGAAAAAATGCAACTGATGCCACAAATATTTCCAAAATGGAATTTATGGAACCATTGGACACTCACAAATACATTCTTTCATCTGTGTTGTCAACAGTACCTTTTTCATAGGGATCCTTCAGTTATCTGTCCTCATTGGCCATACATCCATCCCCTGCAGACTTGCTAAATCCAGGAAACACCAACAGACTGTCGTTGAAATTGTTGGCTGGGATTTCATCTGGGGCCCAAGGCTGTCAGATTATGGTCAATGTGGTTTATTCAAAGTGTCTTCAGCTCAAGTTCGACTGACTTAGGAAATGCTTGACTATGTATCAGTACTTCTATAGCACTGGTAGTGCTGGGAGATCTCTTCTTTTTTTTTTGCTGAAAAATATTTCATCCTCACTCTGTTAGAGGATGTTTAAATAAAAAAATAGCACTTTTTGTAGCAATATTTTTTCTGGACAGACTCAGGGAAACACACAAGAAGTATAGCATTTAATTAGTCTTTCCAGTGCAAAGGTGGGTTATGTCACTTTTCTGATAGAAAGGTAGGGTTTTTTGCACATGGCAAAAGAATCATAAAAT
>VYZX01012433.1:4260-16285 GCA_013401335.1 Brachypteracias leptosomus
CCTAAACTTGGTTGATGCCCACTTTTGCTCTCAGTGTTACTAGACTAAAGCTAGAGCAAGCCCAGTGTTGTCAGTGCCCTCTTTTTGAACCTACTTCAGAGCCAGTGAGCAAATAGTATCAATCAGTCAAAGATGAAGAAGAGCAACATCAAGTTTCAATTAGAATATTCAGTAATAGTCAACTTTTCTCTCACCTAAGCTTACCATTTGAGCAGCCCTGCTGACTAAAAGAGTTTCTTCTGACTTATACTGTGGGAGATGAGGCTTACAATATATTTCATGAGAATGACTAGGCAAGGAGGCTGAAATCAATTGTAAATCTTGTTCGGAACGAGAGNTAGTGATACCCTGAAGGTTGCAAGGCACTTCATAACACCATCAGTCATCCTGTCACAACCCGCTATTAGAAAACCTCCCTTCACATCTACCATAACTGGTTTCCACTTAACTTCATGCCACAATGAGTTTTCCTCAAGTCATTCTTGTTAAATTCAGTTCTGCAAGTTAAGAAAGTAATGTCTAAGCACTCTTTAATCAAAGGTCTCTCTCTTTCATATTTTCACCTTCATATAACATCTCTAATCAGATATTGTCTTTCATATGGATTGCAACCAAAAATGTCAGAAAAAGGTATCAGAACTGCAGCATAGGAGAACATCAGAAATCAGGCCATTCTCAGAAAGCTTTCTGTTCCCTGCCACATATGGACTGATTTAAACCCAGAAGCATGAGGTTAATTCTTCTCAGGTGAGGCCTGGGGAAATCCAATTTGTCTATGATCCAGTAACTAAGTTGACCTCCTGTCAGGCTTTTGTCCAGGTATTTCTAGAGGAAGGTGAAGATATTCCCTGAACACTGAGTTGACAAGAAATATATTTTCTTCTAAGTAATATATCTGCCTGTATCTCCATTTTATCATAATTTTCAGCCTTTCCCATTAGTCATTTCTTGGTTGGAACTTAGTCAAGAAATGCACTGTTTGAAATTAATAAGGCTGAATGAAAAAGCAACAGAAGGCTAGCAAATCATGGCCCTTTACTCATATACTTGTATGAAAAATGTCACACTATACCTTGAAATGTTAGACTTACTGTTCCAAGACAGAATGTTTCTCTTGCAGAGTTTTAAGAACTACATCTGTTTTCCAGGCTATTCTTTTTCTGACTTGTGAAAAATAAATATGAAATTTCACGTGACTACCTAAAATAAACATCTAAAATCTGCAATATAAAAAGTTCGTGTTCGTCCAGAATCGCAAAATGGCATATTTAAGTTATCAGGAAATTTGACTGTGTGAAGCTTACATTGTATGACCATTATTGCCAGACAACACTATTTGGAAATAAGTAAAATTATGGGTAGAAATATACAACAAAATAATGTTAAAAAAATTCTCCCAAATCGAAGGACATTAAAAGCTGATATAATAAATAAAATGAAAACAATAGAGCTGACATTTATAAAGAAAATCTATCATCTTGGAGAATGAGAATGGATACTGTTACCGATGTTTTTAAAGCAAAGCAGTATGTCACCCTGTTAAGAAATATCAAAAGTTAAAAATCAGAGCAATTTATACTAAATAATATTTTTTATTACTTTAATGGAAATAGGTTAGTGAATAGATTGCAAAATGAGCCTAAACACAGAAACAGCTTAAACCAGGAACTATTCCTGTTTTCTCCTTTTAAATCTTTTTTCATATAAGCAGGAACAGAAATGAAAAACATTCAAGTACAGAATAACAGAAATAAAAACCTTCCTGTCACTTCTAACACAAGTACTAAAGCACATTGGATGAGGTCAGTGTGTGCCAGGCTTTCAATAAAAGAAAACTGTGAAACTTTTCAGGATATTTTGGATGCAAAATATTTGTGTGTGTTCAACAAGCAGTTTAACCTGTTTATAGAAATACCTGTCCAGGGTTATTAAAAGAGAACCAGCACTGCTGACTTGGATGTGCCTAGGTAGCAAATCACTGGAGACATTCTGCAGAGTATGCTGGACAAGTATGCCTAGATGATTGCCCTGTGCTTACACTCTTCCCTCAGCATTTGCTTTTGGTAACTACTGGAGATAAGACACTGGGATAGTTATACATTTGGTAGCTGTTGGTGGCAGGCAATTGTAATTCCTTCTGCTTTCCACATTGCACACCAGAGAGCCTCTAGCCAGCAAAACCAAGAACTCTACCATGTGGCCTTTCCAGAAATATAAAGGTATTGCCTTGATTATCTATGTGTAGGAAGAATAAGTGAAAGCAAAGGAAGAGCCAATAAAGTCACGTTCAAGATTGCCAGGTTAGGAAATATATTGAGCAGGATCCAGGTCTTAACAGCCTTTACTATTGGAAATCCTTTGGCAATCCATGGATATTCTTCTCATTTGATGGTTACTCCATGCACTGATCAAGAAATGATGAACAGATAATTAAACAGTGTATTATATGGCACAAATACGAAATTCAGCTTTGCTAATGGCATCTCTTCATTATCAAGTGTTTCTTTTCAGTACAGTTATTATTTCTTTGCGGCTTAACTATAGAAAGTTCAGTAAAAGCAGGATATGTGATAAATCAATTTCCTTAAGAAGCTCCTGTACAGCAGGAGTCTTTGCAGGCCCTGTTTATATGGACAGCACCATTTTTAGATAATCTTTCACCAGCTTTACCAATCTTCTTTGGATTTCTCCAAAGCACAGAAAACTGAAAGCATATTGTTTGTGAGAACCTCCATATGCTGAGAGCAACTTGTTTCTTAGAGCAAGTGGCAAAACAGTTGGACCATTTTTCTTAAAGATGTGACAGCCAAATGCTGAGACAGAATAAAGACAGCGATTAAAAAAATGAAGTAGTGAGGATGAATGTACTCTATCATTATGAACTAGATTCATGCTGTGACTGGCAGGTGACAGGCTACATTCTTTGTAGTTTAAATTATTTTGCAAATGTTCATGCCAATTTATGTTCTTTTCATATCACTGATGTTATTACAGTTGCAGTATTGTAGCTAAGTGTTAAAATTAAAACATGTCTATTTCTCTTTATTACAACCAGACCATGCTTTCACTGTTTGGACATGTGTAGAATCATGAAAAATCTTCCTTTTCTTCCTCCTCCTCCTCCTCCTGCACCTTTCCATCCCACAGTTTCAAACTCAAGATTGGCAAGTTATAAAAGAAAATCACAATCTCCATTTACTTAAGCAGGCAGAATTTCAGTTAGCTTCTCCTATGACAATTAGAATGCATAATTGCAGTCAGTATATTCACTGACTGCTTGTTTCACTAACATATGTTCAGAGGGTTAGCGACCCTAAAGAAAAATACTGACCTCAGCTTTGCCTCAGTGAACAGTTCCATTCCTAGTTAGTTGCAATTTTATTGTTGGTCAAGAAAACTTTATATAAAACTGTTATACATTTAAACTATGAAGAAATTAAGAGGCTTTTAGGCTGAAATAGTAAAATACAAAAACTCAGGTCAGGTTCTCAAAACTGGAAGCCACAGCTTGTTGGATTACTGATCAAGAGCATGTCTTGATGTCATATCTCTTATTAAAATGTATTACCTTATAGCAAAATATATGCAATATGAGCATTAATTGACCATATTTACTACCATGGAAACAGCATTTCTTGTCTTTAAGCAGCTTTGCAAACATTAACTAGTCTCCAAAACTTCTGGGGAGACAGGAAACCACTGTATCTCTGAGGACCTGAGTCAAAGCAGTGACATGACCAAAACTAGAGATTAAATTCATAATAACTATAGCCAATATAAAATTACTTAGCTTTAAAATACAGTAATATGAACTTCATTATACATCTAATGTACATAACAGGTCACGTCAGTCTCATAAACTTGCATCTTAAATACATATGTGAACATTTGAAACAAATCCTAAGTATAACACTAAAATAAATTAATTTATATTTTGATTTCTAGTGTAATTAAACTTCTAAAGTACTGCTTCACATTGTCATTGAACTCAAATGTTCAATCACTTGTCTTAACTATATTTTTGGAATGCATTTTATAATAGTATTACAATAACATTTTGCTTTCACAACATTAGAAACATGAGTAGTATAGGAATACCATGGAAATATATTTACCTAAGAGAACAAGAATTTGTGCTATAAGAGAAAAGTTTCAGTTCATTTTTGTCTCTCACACAATAGCTGTTAGGGGAAAAGACCCACGAGCAAAGTGGTCCTTCACTTGGGATGAAATCTCAGCTGACAAACAAACTTTAGTGACATCTGCAGCTGGAGATTGTACCTGGACTACCTTATTTTCCTCCACTGATCTGTCTAATCTCTTGCTTTGAGCCACTCTATAATTTTTCCCTTCTAAGGCTTCCCATGGCAATGCCTTCCATATGCAAGTTAAGTGTCATGTGAAGAAGTATCTTCTGTCTGATAATTTTGGAGGCATCCAATTACATTACTGTATGTGACAAGTCTGTTCCCTATTCACTTTCCCTACAGAATTCACTGAAGTCGGCTGCGCCTCCCTGTTGCATCTTTAATGCAGCTGTGGCTTGAAGCACAGTCAGAGACAGCACTTCACAGGAGGACAGAAGACACAATTTTAAGTCCTAGATCATTCGTAATATAATTCCAGTAATGTTTACCATTGCCTTGGGAGTCTTTTCAGTCTTTCCCAGCAGAACAGACTACATTAGCTGCTCAAAGAAGAGGGAGTTGATTTGCATAATGCCATGTATTAATATGAAAGGTTTTGCAGTTCATTGGAAAGTTACTATCATAAAAGCTGGGGATTTTTTTGTGTTGTTACTGGACTATTAGCCAAATATCAGCTTTGGTGGTCAATGTTTCCTTCTTGTGTATGCACCTGAGATGTACTTCTCCTCTCACTCATCCCATCCTCTTTCTCCCAGCCAAAACCCTAAAACTTTTTTGTAGACAATAGTTTTTGTGAAAATTTCACTTTCTAATACAAAAAAAAAAAAAAAGAAAAAAGAAACCACACTAAAACTTTTTTTATTCATGAGTCTATCTTTATGCATCAGTGATGAGAATGAACAAATCCACAAAAAAATCATTGTTTCTATTGTTTCTCCATCAGTAGGAGAAATGAGTTTTTAGTTCCTTTCTCATTTAATCTACATCCTTAGTTCTATAGAGCTATGTGAAATTTGTCTAGTTTAAGAACACTAACTGTGGGGTCACACCAGGCAGGAGTTTCACCTCTTCTGTGAGAAGGATCAGGAAAGCATAACATGATCTCGTGAATTCATTTCTAGTTGCAAGAAAGCCACTGCTCTGTGGACAAGAATTTGATGATATGGAAACCAAAATTTCCATGTTGAAATGAAAATTAAAATTTGTTGGCAGGGAGGAAACAGCAACATTAGAAGTCTCAAGAAAATTAAGGAATGACAGGAAAAGTCACTCATTAGACAAATCAGTGCAGGATTATATGGAATATAGGGGAAAAAGAAAGATTTTGCATAATTACACCAGGAAAACATAACATTTTATGAATAATATTGCCTATGAAATTCATAGTGCTATGGAACTCTGGGAAAAAAGATATAATGGCTTACTAGCTCTATTGACTTTTTTTTTCCTCTTCCTTTTTATTCTTTTCTGCTTTCACAAAAGGCATGAAACTAATTTACTTTAAAACATTTAATTGATCTGATAGTGTTATATAAAGAGGTATATTGGTAACTCTGAGGAAAACTTCATTCTAAGAAGTTATTTTTTCCTTTCTTAGATTCGTATGAACTAAGAATATGATCATAAAGTGAAAACATTTTCTGTTTACTGACTCACTGATGATAATATTTTTCAGTATTTTTCTCAGGTCAGGCATTATGATACCCATAAAAAGTCACTTGAGAAATTAATTCCCATATGTAGTAGCAAAAATATGGAAAAAACAAATATACAAAAGCAAATAAAGAGATTTTACATGTAAACCAATTCATTTACTTGTGGATGTGACTGTGCTCATAAAAATGTGTTTGCCAGTGACCTAACAGCACATAAAGCATTGCTCTGAGAGAGGCAATTTTAACTGACAGCATGACAGGTGACTGTGGTTTCACTTTTAGTTATCAGTGGTCTGGCAATGAACTTCTGATCTTAATTAATGTTTGGAGGCCAGTTACATTTATATCTGGCTTAATTAACTGTTACATTTGCACGTTGAGATAAAATTTGGCTTTAAAATGATACTCTGTTCCTAGATACAGGTATACTGGACACCACAACTAGTGTTTGTTAATAACATGCTGATGTAGATAGCCAAACTCTAAAGCTGCAGCAGGAAAGTTAAAGCAAATTAAATATTCATCAGCTGTAACAGCTACATCTGAATCCGATCTCCACACTACTGTGATGTGAATGGACTACAGCTAAGCAAGGAGCCAAGGCTTCAGGTCGTCGAAAGCTCTGACTCTCTGTTTCACACTCCTCCTACTGAAGTAGACAGTTCAGACTTCTGTTTATGTTGAAAAATATTATTATAAAACTAACAAAATTAAACATTGCACTTCTGTCCTTATCCATTAGCCAAGTGTTTAACAAAACCTATAATAAGAACTGCACATTAAATTTCAGTTCCTCTTCCCTATTTAACAGTAGTCTAAAAGAATGGAATAATGCAAAAAAGCTGCTTTTATGGAAAAAAAGAGAAAGATTAAATAAGCTGAACTGCTAAGTTAGAGAAGCTCTCACTGAAAAAGCCAAATCCCTCTAAATACTGTTAACCCTGCAGCAGGAATGAACTAGATGACCTGCTAAGCTCCTTCTACCTTCTTCTTATTCTCTGATGTACAGAGGAAGCCATTTGCTGTTCACAAGTGTTAGATTTGTAACCCCCAGCACAAAATCACAATATTGAGCGCCATCTCCTGGAAATTTGCAAGCTACATAGTCAGACAGATGGACACGCACCTGTACTCCGTTCTGGGTGGACAAGAGCAGCCTGGTTGGTTAGTAACTCCTGCAAGCACACCGGCTGGAACAGAGACAGCACATCCATCCCATGGAGCTTGTCCTGTCCAACAATCAACAGTTTCTCCTTAGACATTCAAAATCAGAAATAAACTTGATAGCTAATATTTTACATGTAAAATGTACATAAAAATACAGCCATGTTTCAAGTTATCAGTGGATTTAAATCCTCTCAAATGCATACGGTAATTCAATCCGACTGAAATCTTTTTCCACTTACTGTTGAAAAAAACCCAGATTTGCTTCTCTGATCTACACACCTCGACTCATCTGAGCAGAGCAAGGATTTCTGCAAGCAGAGGGGACAGCTTTGTAGCTCTACCAATCATGGAAATAGATCTGTCAGCTTTCCAAGCCTATATCCCAAAAACTCTCTAGACCGTATTTGAAACACTTGCATTAGACCTAAACTTTCCAAACACCAAAGAGTAGGTAGCCAGCAATCCTGTTCTTCAGTGTATGCTCTTCCAGCATGTACATGGACTTGTTTTCATACGCTAAATCATTGTGTTTCTAAAAAAGGTCAAACAAGGTCATGAAAAAAAAACAACCCAAACCAACAAACTACCAAAAAATCAAAACCAACTGCTGCCTTACCATGTTTGTTGCCAATGCACAGAGAAACAGAATAAAGCTGATTCCTTAAAGGTGAAAAACTTTGCAAGTTTTGAAGGTGGCAGCTCTATTTTAAGCCCCTGCAGAATCTTGTGGCACGAAAAATTTTTATACGATGCCAGCACCTTTGGTATATGACAGTAACAAAACATTATCATAAGGAATGCTGCACTGGTATAAGTTCTCCCACAATCTTTATTTTTTTCCACACCAAAGTTAATTTCTGAGCTGGAAAATTTCCTGATAATAGAAATAATTCTTTATTTGGTTTCCCATGTGAAACTTCGTTTACTGATTCAGTGCTTCTTCCAGTGGTCAGTTTGGTCAATGCATACCGAGAACTCCTAACAAAACCTCCCATCTTTGGATGGAGTTAATATCATTACACAGTTGCTATGTGTCTGTCTGTACAAGATAGGCAACATATATCCATTAATTTTCTTTCTTTTAAGTATTAGAAAATAATTAACTCACTGAACTAGGCTTTGTTTAAGAATCTGTAAGGGTGGTTATGTGGTATTTTCCTTGGCCATGCTACAAAAACTCATTCAATTACAATTCTGGTCCCTAATGGTTTGCCTCTCATCAGTCATGCCAGGAATTTGAGTGTGTTCAAAAGTCTCCTTGTATCTCTATTCACACTGTCTCTCAGGGCCCTAATTTTTACGTTTTGTTTTGCCTTTATTAATAAATGTTGTGTTCAGAAATGCTGGGGTAGATGAATAATCAGATTTCACCCAGATGCTTGTTCTCAACCATGTAATTCAAAGTACATGAGAGCCACATCAGCTCAGAAGCAAACTTGTGCCTGCAAGTGTTCCTATAAAGCAGGCCTTTAAAATCTACTCCAGAAATCTGCTCGGTCCTCCTGGAGTAGGATCTCTCTACCAATCACATTATTCCAATTTGCGTTTTCAGTCCCTTATGTTATCTTTTCTTCAACTTTATATCTTACTGGTGACTCTCAGGGATCTATGCTACAAGAAAAAAAAACCTAATTATTTACATACAGTAAGATTCATGTATGGATCTTGGTCCAATACAATTGCAACCAATTACACTTTATGTAAGATCCTGAAAGCTGCAGAGCATCTATCACAAGTGGTTTCAAGTTCTCTCCTTGAACTAGGAAGAATTCCTGGATTAAAACGACCAGATCTTGTCACAGAGACTATTAAGACTAGCAAATAAGTAACAAGAAAATGAAACCACCTCCAACATTGACACACTCTTCTCTGGCTCAATTTTTATCACTTATGAATGTCCTTGATTTCTACCTCCCTGACATACTAGACTGATCTTTGGAGTAAGTTTACCAGGCATAAAAAAGTAAATCCAGAGGAAAGCTATATTTTTACTGCTCACTTGCTCATCAAGAGCATTTCCCTGAAGTCCTTAAACATAATACCTTAACAAGTAATTCTTTATAAATTGCTTGCATTCCTTAATGTCTTACATTACAACTGCCTGTTCCTGTCTCGTAGCAAGTTGTTTCATCAGAGACAGATTTTGGATGAAAAGCAGAGCATATAGAGTCTGACGTTGTGCATATGAAGTCTGAAATAGGAAAGAGATATCAGGGACAGAGTACTAATTATGCATGGATACTTTCAGCTAAGTTAAAGAAAATATGAAAATATTTTTATCCAGAAAATATACACTTTTGGAGCCTTATACAAATATTTATAAGGACATGTTGCAATTAGCTAAAACATAGCAACTCAGCTTGCAATTCAACATTTGTAAATACATTTCTGCAAAGTGAGCTACATCTGTTGGTTAGTCAGACAGCCTGAACCCCTTGTGACTGCATTTATAGCACTGGTCTCAACATCTAGAAGTATGAACATTCAAACCGACAAAGGGGCAATGCAGAAAGGTGACTACCTATATGTATATAGATAGATTTTTACAAGTGTAAACTAAAGCAAACATCTTTTTCTCTTCAGGACTGAATTTACTCTATTCCTAATACATAGAAATTTATAGGAAGTAATATAAAGTACTGAAGAAACATATTAGCTTTGATATGCAATTTATGTAGTAAGTTTAGATGTTATCTGAAGGACTACTTTACATGTAATCTTAAAAAGGTTAATCCTGAATCCCCAAACTGTTCTCAGATTTATAATCCATCTGCAAATATGCCAAGCTTCTAACTGCATGAGTTGGAGCAGATTTCCTCAGTAAGGCTACTAATTAATGCAAAATTATTGCTGAGAGTGAGACTTGGAGCTTCATAAAAACAAAGCTAACTTTGAGTTTGTTGGGTGCTCTCCTATAGAACTGTGCCTTGATCCTGAAATAGGAAGTTTCATCGCTCAAAGATATCAAGAGTTTATAAAGTAAATTAAATGTAATTTTTCTTGTGCATGTTTGTTTCTTTTATATTATATCCATGTTAAGATCCTTCAAAAAGCTGCACATTAACTATTTGCCAGTGTAAATAGATCTAATTGCAGAAGTAGGGTGGCAATCAGCATCTTATCGTGTCCTGAAATTAGGAAGTTGAAAGCACAGTCATAAAGCTGTATGCTTTTCCAAGGAACTAGTAGAAATCTTTAATATTTTTGTCCTTTTACCCACTATCACAGAGATCAATTTGTTCCTCCCACAATTTCAATTTTTAAAAATTTGCAAATAGGTACCTTTTGTGATGAAACCAGTCTTTTATCCATATTGCTGTTATTTCCACTTGATATTATAAGTGTTTTATAGGGTACTCATTCCTTTAAAGCCAGGATGTTGTCATCACAGAAAGCTGTAGTTTAAGATAATACATCCAACTTCAGTACAGTGACTCAAAGGAACAAAATTAAGCAGATGAATTAAGTTAAAATCATTTTTACCCTAGGAGGCAAAAAAGCCATTAGAAATTTGGTATTGCTACACCTTTCTGTATGAGTGTATGTTTAAATAGATTTTTTTTCTATGTGAATAATTTTACTACACATTTATATCCCTAGCATGGTGCTTACTTCTGTAAAGATCTTGAATCATAGCTGCATATTGTCATTAAGGAAAGGTAGTAAGGAAAACTGTGTATGTTAATCTTATTACAAATTTCTTCAACCAAAAACCATTTTATACTAGGCCTATACAAATTTTCTTAAATTCAGTATGTGCTCTCACACTATTTCCTATGGCATCATCTTCATTTTTCCTCCTCGGATTTCATAGAGCTTTCTCTGATCATTAATCTTAGAAGTTGTCCCTAATTAACTGACCCTGTACCCCTATGGATCCATGCATAAAGAAACAGCTGCATAAACAAATAGTCCCAAACTTGGTACTGAGTATAGTAAGTAGCTTTACCTTATCTGAAGCACAGCAGTTTCTAATACGGTATTTACTATTCATTGCTCTGTTTCACCACATCTGAAAATTACCTCTGGTGTAGCTGCATGGAATTTTCAATCTAATCTTGTTTTTCTGTTGGAGTACTTAGAGGTTCTCACCTGGAAGTGTAGGAGTATTCCATCTGAATAGTACTAGTTGCAGTCTAAAAGTTAAGAGTATGTAGAAGGATCTTGCAGAATGAGGATGATGAGTGACTACTCCCACTGAGAAAGCAACACAACTCCTGGAATAAACCCAGAGGGTGGCAGTGAAAGCCAGCTGGAAGACCGCTTGTATTGGAGAGACTTCTCCTCTCCAGAATACCCACATTGCTGAATTTATTCAGACTAACAGTCCGAGCAACCTCAGTGCTCCTACTCATGTAACCTGCTCCTCATCAGTAAGTCAATCTGAATAACAGGAATGTGAAAAAAGAGTGAAAGTAGTGGGGATACAATCCTGTCCCCTTGGAAATGACTGGTTGCATCCTCCATGACTTCCATGGGGCTAGGAGTACCTTTTTTTTTCCCCTTCTTTTTTTTTTTTCTAATTAGCAGAACATAACCAACATTTTAAAACTGCAATAAGAAACATAACTCAATTTTGCACATTTAGGAAGACTATCTCATGGTCTCTAGCAGCTATGCAAAGAAGCACTTACACAGACTCCTAACTGAAATTATCTTTATAAATCATTTTTAGGTAGGGTCCTACAATCCTAAATTATTGCTGGCCATTCACTTGACTGGTTTAATCTACCACCTGATTACCTGGCCCTTAGGAATAATGTTTTTAAAATCTTTTTCACTATTCAAGTTCCTTTATTTTTCTTGAAAGAGCAGCTGAGATTCTTCTCCAATAGCTTACTCTTTAAAACTACTACTTAAAAATACCAGCAGCTTTTAAAGGTCTTGCAAAAGCCCCCAGCATAGTCACTACTTTGTGTGTTTTGACAATTTGTAATTTGGTGGAGACATAAAAGATGCTTATTTTTGCAACAATGTAGCTCTTGGAGGTATGGGCTTCTCTGCTTGAGAAAAAAAGAACTAAGTTTGAGAAATCATTACTGTAGTGGGTCTGTC
>VYZX01012436.1:0-20815 GCA_013401335.1 Brachypteracias leptosomus
TAAGGGACTGGAGCATCTCTTATCCAAGGAGAGGTTAAGAGAGCTGAAACTGTTCAAGGAGTCAAGGCTGAGGGGGGATAAACACCTCATGAGGGTAATGAAGACAATAAAGCCAGAGCCTTCCCTGTGGTAACCAGTGACAGGGTGAGAGGGAATGGGCACAAACATAGGAAATTGCACAGAAGAAAAAAACTTTTATAATTTTTCCTTTATTTTAAGACTGACAAAGGACTAGAAGATCTCCAGAGATCCTCTAGTATTCAACTACCCTGTATTTCTTAGCTGCTTGATCATTTTTATTAGCCTCTGGAATTGTGGCTCTCTTTTCATAAAGGAATGCATTATGAGTATTTTTTATTAATAATAAAATTTCTATCAGGACCAATTTTGTTTAACCTGGGTATAGTCAAAGATATTGCAATTAAAGACAACTGCAAAATTGTCACTTGTTTGATAATCAGTAATATTTATAATTAATGTTCTATTCAGGTGTTAGGTATGACCCAGATATAAAACCAAAACCAAATAAAAAACCCCAATCCTTGTAACTAGATGAGCAGTATGAAATCAACTTCCATTATTAAGCAGCTTCTTGTTAATATTGCCAAACTTAAAAAAAATCAAAACATTTTACACTCCTCTACATCTAATCTTATTACCTGTTGAAGTTGTTGCAATTTATTCTTTAATGAGCTATACTTACTTTTTTCATGGGTTTGAATAAAGACTGAAGTTACAATGACCACACTTACCTGGAGTTTGAGCAACAGCCTTTAGATTAGTGAAAAGGTCTGAACTAAGTTACTATTTGAGAATACACCAGCAGCCCACACTCTAGCTGGCAAGTCAGGAGGAAGCAAATGTCACCCAGTATTCAGCATGTCCTTTTCCCAGTGCAAAAGAGGTGGCCCAAAACAGAGTCCAGCAAAGAGCCATGAAAGGAGTTCAGCTCAGGGGCCTGTGCTGAGGTGAGACTGAGGGCATTGACTGGGCTGGTTTTTACAGGGAGAGACCTCTGCGGGTCATCCCAACCTGGTTTTGTTTTCTCCAATGCCATCTTCATGATGCTATAAAATCAGATATTCCTAAAATATTGCTGTATTTAAGATTCCTCTTTGAATCATAGTGATTTTATCATTCACCTCCTATTTTGAAACATTTCCATTGAAATTAATACACGTCTTACATTCCCTTTAAGATACATTCTTCCACATCATATCTCACCAGGGTCATTATATTTAAATAGAGCAGATCATTTTTGTTCCAATTTTTTTTTTTTTTAAATCATGCATAGTTGTTTAAGATTTCTCCTCCTCTATTCACTTATTCTTGACAAAATGAGCAAGAATCGTAATTTCAGGTCTTTTTATTTTACTTTTCAAGGTACAATGCATCATTTAAAAAGGAAATATAGCTCTAAAAGTTGCTGTTAAGGACCATAAAGCAGAGAAATAATATGTAGTTCCTTTGCAAGGTTTTTATCTTAACAGCATTACTAACTGTGACATTTATCCTGCTTAACCTCACCAAATGTACCCTAGGGAAATGTCAACAGAGTCTTATGGTTTTAATACAAATGAATTATCAAAGAGTTTGAATAATGTAATCATCTTAATGTATTCAGTTTTTATAATGAACATCTGTTATGGGGATAGAGAAGCAAAGTGACTGGTTAATGTAACAATTAAATAAACAATTAAATCTAAAAATTAATAAAATTGAGTTTACAGCTTTAACTATTTAGGGTAACAACCTGAAGTAACTGTCGTGGAAATATTCTTTATATCCTTTATTTCTCCTGGATGCAATATTTCTTTGATGGAATTCATATATGCTTTCTAGATGCTTGTTATGGGTATAATCCTGTTTACAAAGACAGCTTGTTCCCTGGATAGAAATCTTCTCCCTTGAGTGATGCATATTTGTGTTCTTAAAGTTCCTGCCAAATCTCTTACTTTACATGCCTTTGCCAATAATCCTTTTCCAGTGTATTTTCTGTCAACTCCATTTATTAAGAGGGTTGTTTTCAAACATCCTGCTAGCATACATTACAGTAATTCTGCTCTCGTGGGAATACATTCTCTAATTATCAAGATGGTCTAACAAATGTCTCTGATATTTACTGCTATTATATTTTACTCTGGCATTACACTTTGTGATCTGAATATAAATTTGGGGAAATTTACATGAATGATACATAATTTTGCAGTGTATACTCTCTCGAACTACATTTTATGAGTAATTCCAAGAAATCATGCACATTTTTTTAAAAAGGAAAACATGCCATCATTTATGATTCAGAAAATGAATACCCTCAGTTTCATCTGAGCTCCTGAATGACATTTCACTCCATCTCCAAGCTCTCAACCCTGTTCATACACTGGAACCAGTTTGTTCTTTTGCTCCTGAAATGCAGAAATTTGAATCTACTTTAGGCACATTTGTCAGCTTGTCATCACACATCCATGCAGACAGGACGTTTTAGGGCCTGGGTATGCAAATCTGGGGTAGTGAAATGATACTCCCAGACATCCCTTGCCAGGTTGGTTCAGGGCTTGATTCATCTGCTTTTGTCTGATGCCGTTTGCTTGACAGCCACTATTGGCTCTTCACAAGTTGTTAGAGAGCAATAACATGAGCTGTGTTCAGAGTGATGTTACAATGGAAGTTATCACATGATTAAAAGGTCTTAATTACTCTTAGGTTAACCACAGAATCACAGTGAGAGAGAGAAGTCTTGACTCTGACCACAATTCCACTGAAGTTTAACGTATAATATTTTCTCCTGCTATTATAACACTTGGCTTTTTGATTTCTCACTGAAAATTCCACATCCTCGATGCAGATGCCTGGGTTTGGTGTGTCATGTCTAGGAGGCTTATATACCTCAGAGTGGTTTTCACAGCTTCTGCTGTGTTGACTAGGAAAAAACCTAAATGGTTGTAGCTGAGTTCTGAAGGAAACCAGGTCTATGCTCTTGAGGCTTACACACAAAGCTCAGGTCTTGACAACTACGCTCTAGAAATAAAGAGATGGACAATTACTCTAGTGCAGGATTCAGAGTTTATAACCAGCTCTAGAGTAATGGCCCATCTCTTTATTTAGGAAGAATGAGTATGGTAATATACCTTAAAAGTCTAGATATGAGAACAGTATTGTCTCTTCCTGTACAGAAGTGCTGTCATCAAAACACATGAGATACAGCAGGCAGGTTCAAATCTGATTCAAATGTACATTTCTAGCTGTTCCAAAGAGTACTTTATACGACCCTAAAAATCTTCCTGTTGAAAGTATGACACAAGAAAGGGAAGATTTCAGAAATCACAATTAGGTGGAGTATGACAATTATTTCTGAAAGTCAGTGGAGAAGGCCCTAGGAAGTGAGGAACCCTGGCTCTGCTGGCTGCTCACCCGTCAATAGCCAAGGGAGTAACTGTGGCACACACATGACAGCTCTGAAACCCGGGCACAGAGGCAAGTTTTCTCACAGGGAACACCAGTCATTTCAGTCAGCTCGTTCAGAAGTTGCTGCTGTCAAAATCACAAGAACATATGCATAATTTTCATTCATCATTACCAAGATGCACGTAGAACAAGCAAGACAGATGCCTGGGACTCTGAACATAACTTATTCAGTTCACAGCCTGTTGGGCTCCATTACTTAGTTGAGGATGCCCCCACCTGTCTGGCTGATGATGGTTTTCCTCTCACTTCACTGTCTGGCTACCACAATCAATCCTGAATGTCACCGTTCTCCATGTTCCTTTGCTTATCTCACTATTTGGTCTCGATCCTTCAGAAACCACTGGATCATCTAAACCCTTTCAACCTGGCCAGTTTCCCTGGGAAAAATTAACACAATCTGCTTTTCTCAGCATCTTCTATGCAATTTTCTACCTATAATCTTTTTTTTTCCCCCTATACTCAGATTACGTTGAATTCTTTTAGGAGTGGTGACACTCTGATCATCCAGAGATCTGTATTTTATGTGATGCAGGGTACAAGGGACTTTGGGTAGTAGGTATGGTCTGAGCATAGCTGGTCCTTCCTTCCTGAGAGCAGGGACCTGGAATAAGTAGGCAGGAGGTCTCACCTAGGGCAAGATGTGAAGTAGAGGCTTAAGCTGTGACTTAGTCGTAGCAATCCTGTGTGTGAAGAGACCAGAATTTAGATAAATCATCCTGGAGCACTTGGAAGCATTTGGTGATTGTTGTCTCTTCACATTCAGGAAGACATTGGAAGGATTACACCGCTTGCCATAAAATGCCCATGTTCTGCCCCAGTTCTACTTTAAATGCCTTCTGTGAACTAAGCCTTGGTCTTTTTAAATTAATTATCCTTAATTACCAGGTTCACTGTTCTGTCCTCTGAAAATTGTCCCTTCATTTGCTTTGCTCTAATATTTGCTTACCTTCCGAGTTCAACATGACTTTTCATAAAGAAATTCTCAGTTGTACAGCAGAGTGTTTCTAGCTAATTTCCTTAATACCCAAAGGATGCACATAATCTGGACTTTGAGAAATGAGTATTAATTTTTTTTCTGTATATTCCCTCCTTTGATCTTAGTTCTTTTTACAAGGTCAGTTCTAAGCATAACTTCATAAATTTTCAGATACCTCTTCTAATTTCATTGTCTGTGTCCTTCAGCATTAGCAGTCAGAGGTAAATGATAACCCAGCTTTTTCCCCATGCATTATTTTCTACTTCCCAAAGATTTCACCGCTGTGTTCCCTGGAGTTTCATTTTGCATGCAAGAAACCAAGATTCCTTTGACATAAAACTACCTCTCCAGATCTTGCCTTTGCATGGCTCCTTGACTTACTCATTTTCATTTTCATTAATATTCCATCTATACGAACCAGCACATTAGATACCAGTAATGCATAGGAAATCACAAATGGCATCACCCCCTTTGCTTCTGCAGCCTGCTGCTGTTTGCTTCCTCTCTTTCCATACATCCATTTCAATACATTAACACAGAGTCCCCTTTTTTCTTTTAATCTGATTTCTCAGATAATACATTTCTGAGTAAGCTGAAATCACCTGGCACGTGTTAGCTTGGGTACCACTTGAACTCTGCTCCCCTTCATCATCCCCTCTCCCCTTAAGGGTGTTAAGGTTCATGCAGACCATGAAATAAACTGTTATTGAGAAAGGATTCGTTGCTGAGGGTGGTAACTATTTATCCAGGTAATTTTGGGTGCCTTTGAGCTTGGCTTTCCAGTGAGCAATTTAAAGGGAGTGAAAGGATCTCCCAAGATTTTGACAATGACAAGTATATCTATTAAAAATGAATTAAATTATTATAATGCTTGAAAATTAAAAAGAATCCAGTATTTTAGGTTATATTAAAAATAATAACTTGCTGGTAATATTCGGTATAATGGATTATAAAATAGATATTGAATAATGGCAGAAAATCCAAGAAATCTGTCTGTGATAATGAGTCGGGAACTTTAACTGACATTCAAATCTTGTTTAAACATTGCCCTGTTGAACTGTAAGTATCTCTATTTAATTGAGTTTAATGCTAAAATAGAAAAGATATTTTCATTCTAGATGTAGCCACTAAAAAAAAACTAAATTAAAGAGATAAGATCTGAAATCTCAGGGAATTTAGAACCAAGTTTTTCTTACCTCAGTAAAACTGATTTTACAGGGCCTAGTTTTTTGGAGGACCTGGTTGCCTCTATACAATTTTCACTAGTGTATTTTGACTATTTTTTTTACTATTTTTTTTCCCCTCTTTTCTTTCATGAAAGCAGAGTTGAATTTACTTCCCAAAATCATGTAAGAGGTTGACATGATTTCTCAAAAACTTTATGAAGTGCGTAATTTGCTTTAGTGTTGCCAAGGCTAAGACAGGAGGGAAAGATTGAGCACAGACTTTTCACCCTCTTCTAAAACAGAGCTAACAATGAAGGTTTGGCAGCAGAAACAACTTCATCATTACAAAAAGTTCCCCTTACAAACCTGTATCTTTTACTTACAGAGTCATCCAAAGTTCATGCCTTAATACTTTTAAGAAGTCTTTCCTACAAAAATATTCAGCATTCTCCAAATTATTCAGTTGAGCACACAGACACTGAGACTCCTGGATTCTATACACACTTTTCCTCACAAATGAGGTGTCCTGGAAAAGCAGAGATCTACATCCTCCATAGATACATAGAGCATCACAGAGTGCATGAACCACTGTCCAAGATATTGTTTGGAAAATGTTCCTTGAAATATTGTACAACTTTGGTTACACAGATAAGATGAAGCATTTAACAAAACTCTATCCTAGGAAATTGTGAATAAAGGTGTTTCCTTTTTATATTAGAGTCATGTTGGTTGGCAGAGACCTTTAAATCATCAAGTCCAACCGTTAACCCAGCACTGCCAGGTCACCACTGAACAGCACCCCAGCTCCATGGCTTTTGAATCCCTTCAGGGATGGGGACTCCACCACTGCCCTGGGCAGCCTCTTCCAGGGCTTGACAACCCTTTTGGGGAAGGAATTTTTCCTGATATCCAACCTAATCCTTCCCTGGTTCAACTTGAGGCCATTTCCCCAATGAAAATCACTCAGTCACTAAAGGTTCTACGGACATTTAAATTCTTTTGACCAACATAACTTTTCAGAATACATTTATTCTACTCTGTCTTCTTTAGAAAGTTGGGACTTCATTCTAAGCCATTCATTTCACCTTAGTATTTCCTAATATACACGTGGAACAGTATAGGAATTGGTCTTGCAGCTCTGTCCCCCACTTACATCTCACTCCCTACCCTTGGTACATCTATCTTGTTAGCCATAGCAGCAGCTTTGGATGCAGAATGACAGCTCTGCTTGGTCTAGCAAGTTGTTTGCTTGGTTTTGGGTTTGTATTTGGGTTTTGTTTTGTAGTTTGGGGTTTTTTTTCCTTCAGCACACTTGGTTTTTTAAAAACCACACAGCACTTGTGTTCACAGGTGGGTCATTCCAGTCAGTCATTCCATTTACCAGAGCCATTGTGCACCAGTTTGTCCTGGCTTCTCATTCACTTGTCTTACAACTGGAGAGGTTAACTCAGGGATTAGCCTCTGGGCTCTATTCTTTTCTTTTAAAATGGGAATCTGTCAGAAAGAACTCACACGATTTTCAGAGTTGTCACTTCAGAGATTTGTAACCGACTTGTATGAAATTCAGTCACTTAACTCTTCATGACTCACTTTTAGTGGGAAAAATAACTAAAAACTGGGGGATAGAGCACTTCAACTCTCCAATAACACTAGAAAATATTGCAAAGGGTTATTGTGGTTTATGTGCACACAGTGCCCATCACACACAAACCCCAGACACAAACCACCACAGCTCTTGAACTCAGTGATGCTGGGGCTACAAGAAGTCCATCAGAAAGATCAAGTAAAGCCCTTCATACTAATACGAAGAGGACTGGCTTGCTAAAAAAAGAATTACTCAAAGCTTCTATCAAGAAGTTGATTTATGATACACAAAAAAAAAAACCCCACAAAACCTCCACGCATTTCAGAGACTACTTTTAAGAGGAAAATGGAACACTGTGAACAGCAGTCTCAAAACAAAGTATTTTCTGACTATTATTAAAATAAGGCAAAATTAAATGTTGTTATATATTGGACTAGAGAATACATAATTAATACATTCCAGTCTCAATACCAGATGTTCTTTTCTCCTAGAAGCCTAAAATTTGTGAATAAAGAGAAAAAAAATTCTTCTCAGTCACTGACAAACAGATAATTAGAAGCAAACTAGGCTTGAAATTAGATTATATACTTTTATAAGAGGCTGTATACCTAAAGAATTATAAACTAATTGCAGGGGAAAGAAGGTAGGCTTTAATTTGTTGAAGCACAGGATGAGGCAAACTCTCAGAGCCTGAGCTTGAACGAGAGCCTTTTGTAGTACAAAAACATGATGAGACAGCCTTTCAGAGCATTTCAAGCTTTTCCATAATGTATTGTCATTGTTGCCAAAGAGCCCGTCATCTATGATAATTTCCACACAGTTTTGAGGAGGAACCTCAAACAGATCAAAACAAACTTTCAAGTTGCTTTGCGGTTTGTAAATATATTTAGAAATCACTTTGTGTCACAAACAATAGCACTCCGAGCACTTCAAAAGGAAAGCTGTTAGTTGTGGTACCTGACGAGGGGAACGTTGTTTACTGAGCAGAGTTTACTACACTAGAAACATCTATGTAAACAGCAAAATGCTGGGATGACTTTGTGAAGCACACTTGTGTACAACACCCACCACACTAATTGCACTTACTGCTGAATTTCCTATTCCCTTGCTTTTAGTTCTCTTAATATCTGGAAACAAATGATTGGATGGTCCCAGCCCATGTGACTTGTTAAATGTTTGAAAATATCTAAGTATTAGGCTGCACAAAACTGATAATTTCTTTTGACGAATAACTTAAGGGGAAAAAAACCTTAAATCTTCCTCTTGCAATTACTCATTATCCTCAGAATAGTCACCATTTAAAAGCTGCACAGTGTGGTGAAATGTAGAGGCAAATGTTGGCAAGGAAATATATCACTAAAATATGTTGTATATGGAAAATCAAATGAAAACCTTGTTGCAGGACTCGTGTCTAGGGAAGACAAAGGCAAGGATGGCACCAAGGGAGGTAGTCTCTAATAATGTTACATATTCCCAAGAAGATTCAGATTAAGAAAGTCATTTGTGTGTCTGCCTGAGCAGTAAAGAACAGGGGATTTTCCATTGATTATTTCATTCTCCACACTGTCTTGTTGCTGCTTTACCAACCACTCCTTGGCCAGTCTGGTCTCATGCTTTGATTGAGTTAACGGGAGACTCACCTCCAAAGACGCTACAACCAAAAATTGCCACTAATTGGGAGAGTAATTTAGGAGCTGAAAAAATTGGGGGTTTTATATTAGGACATTTGGAAAATGAAAAGGAGAAGTGTTTTTTTCACTGAAATACTTCCATTTTCTTAGGACAAATGTGAGCACCTCATGTTGACAGAAACATACAATGTAACTCATTTAGGATATGAGCAAGAGCATAAAGTGCTTTTCTTTATTAACAATTTTATAGAAGCTGATTTTTGTTCCATTCCGACGAGATCCAAATCCTGATTTCATTTCATGATAAATGCTGGAGGAATTTGCCCTCCTAGATTCCCCTAAATGCTGTATGTTGAAAGATACTCTGCTAGCCATATAATCTTTATCACTGCTATACAAGGAGGTTTTATTCATTTTAAATCATACAGATCCCAAAACAATAATCCAAAAGGCAGACTTAACTGAGTTCCCTCGGAAGCACACCACTCAGATTATTTCCTCTAAATCTCTAAGGCCATTAGCAGCAACCTGATAAATGAGAAATAGTACTGAATAAAAGGAGTGTTACTGCAAGGCTATAATTTCATTTTATAGAATTTTTCTAATATTTTAAGTTTTTAATAGCACCAAGATTAACTGAGTCATACTTCATTATATTACTTTGCTTCAATTATTTGACCTCTTTTGATTTCATTCATGGAAAGTATTCTTCTCTTCTCTGAATACTATTATCATTGTTAGTTTAGAATCATTTCCCTTGCTTTACAGCCCAACAATGTATACATAAACTATCCAAATAATGACTAGCTTTATTTTTGTCACTTTGGATGCTGGTGGATCCCATTTGCAAATTAATAACTACATTTATAGGAGAGGCGTTTGTTCATCAAAGAACAATCACATCATCTCCATTATTCTTGGTTCAGCAGTTCTGTGTGTGCACACAGACAACAAATACGTCAAGCTAATGAGAAACAAATCTAAATAACCACCTCCTTTCAAGTCCTTGCATAATCCTTCCTGTGTGCATCAAAAATCTACCAGGAGCAGCTCCAAAAATCTCCCATGAATTTCCTTTATCAGCAGAACTCCATTTTGAATATTCATTTGTAAGTCAAGCTGCTCCTTGTACACGATGCTCCCTATTCCCAGTGGATATCAGGCTACAGAACAGGGTTCCTGCTATCATCTACTAATTCTTATTCTCTTTTACCAGGTGGCACTGGGACAAGTCTTATCTGATTTTTCTCTCCTACCCCAGACAAAGATTTCAATCAGTTTGCACACAAACAAGCCCATTAATGTCTGAGGAAAGTTTTCCAGTGTTTTCAATGCAGGGCACTATGTGCCCAAAGTTTCAGAGTTTTGCTCTCTACTCAGAATTCCTTCCTCTTCTCAATGTATTTAGCCTGGTCTCATTTAATTTGAATTTCACTTCTGAAGGTCAGATTTCCATCCTTGTCTCTTTGAAGAGCTATTAGGAAAAATAGATAATTTTGCCATCTCATATGCTAATCATTTAATTTTTCCAAACATTTGAACTGGTTTTAAGGTCTTTCTAATAATAAAAATACAAACGTCTTAAAAATAGAACTGCTTGGTCAAATATGGGTTTACAAAATAGCTGCACAATCCTTTGCCACCACAGCCCCAGTAATTAAGAGCTGGACAGCATTTAATTAGCTTGTCAAGTCTAACTACAAGCTCTTACATATACTGGGGGGTTTTCTTCAAAAGAACTCACTCTATCAAAATTTTATAATCTGCCTGTTCACAGCCTGAACCTTCCTGCTGAAAACAAATGCTTTTCTTCCTTCTGGAAATGTGAATCATGTCCTAAATCCCATGCCATATAAATAATACCTCCTGGACACAGACAGATCAAACATAGAAAGTCTGAGCCTTAATCCTCATCCCCAGACAATGCAAGCAACTTCAGCAAGCACATACATGGTGTGTCTGAGAAAGGCTGGCTCTGCTCTAAGCCAGCAATACCCAAATATCAGGAATAATATTGTTGCTTCCATAGCAGTTTCCCCTTCATTTGACAAGAGGATACTTTGTAGTGTCCAACAATGATGCATTTTGAAAAGCATGACAAGTTATTTATAAAGATAATTACCTTAAGCTGCTGAGCGAGACTGAAAAACTGCTATTTTTACATTCTTCTTCATTTATTGCTTGAGGATGGACACAAATACACACTTTTCACATGATCTACCACCTTTTTTGCAGTATAACCTGCATATGTTTTGAGCGGCAAAGAGCTGAACTTTCAGGTAATTTTAGCAGCTGAAAAGCTTTATTAAAACTTCATTAAGAAAAGTAGCAACAATTCCTGACTAACATCATGCTGTAAATGAAGAATATTACTGTTCAGAGGTGGATTCATCATGTTCAGGCTCTTTAGAAATGCTTAAAGCAGTTGTTTTTTTGATTGAGAATCAATCCTGATATGCCAGTGCTCCCTTCCATATCACTTTCCTCAGTAAGACAGTGAAAAATCCTTACCTAAAGAGCAATTACAGAACCCTCATTTCAACTCTTTCATTTCCTTTAATTAGAGAAAGTACCAAGGGCAGAAAATATAGGCAAGCCCCAATTGCCATTAACAGTAAATGAGATTTCTATAAGTAACTTATTTGAAACTTAAATCTCTCCACCTGCGCTGCACATAATTAGTTCACATTTTTTGATAGATGCCACATATATTCCTATTTCTCCAGAGGTGAGGGGTCTTTTCCTTTTTCAAGACCATAACCAAAGTTGACAAACACTGACCAAGCAGTGCCTCTGTTTCTACTTTCCTAAGGAGAAGAGCTGATCCAAACAGGGTGTTCTGAAAGCTGCTGTCCAGACTGCAGCACCCATGGCATGTTGCCTCAGAGGAGGCTGAGGGGAGACCTCATTGATCTCTACAACTACCTAAAAGGAGGTTGTAGTGAGGCTCGTGTTGGTCTCTTCTCCCAAGTAACAAGGACAAGAGGTGATGGCCTCAAGTTGCACCAGGGGAGGGTTAGATGGGATATTAGGAAGAAGTTCTTTACTGACAGAGTGGTCAGGCCCTGGACCAGGCTGCCCAGGGAGGTGCTGGAGTCCCCATCCCTGGAGGGGTTCAACAAAAGAGTAGATGTGGTGCTTGGAGACATGGTCTGGGGGTCAGGGAGATGTTGGACAAAGGTTGGACTTGGTGATCCTGGAGGTCTTTTCCAACCTAAATGATTCTATGATGGTGTCCAGCTCCGTCCCCACACATGCTCATAGGCATGCTCTGAAACTATGTCAGGGAAATGTAGGACATACTCCAGGTCCTCAGTGCAGCCACATCCTCTGTAAACCACACAATCCCTTTTTCCCTTGCTAGCAAGCTGGATTTTGCTCAGAAAGAATTGTTATATGCTAATTTTATACATAATAGTTTTCAGAGTACAATCTGACATATGGGAACAGCAGCTTAACAAATTTCATAAATGCAAATGCTTATCACAAACAATGTCACAGAGCTTTGAATCTTGTAACTTTGTCTCCTCTATTGTTGGCTGGTAACGTGCCTGGGAAGGCAGAAATTCTACATTGTAAAGGTTACGTTTTTACATTCTCCTTATTAGAGATTATTAACAGTATGTGACTCCATATGGTAATGGGATATCAGCTAGCACTTTAAAGACAGTCATTTGTTGTACAGAATAAAGAAAATCTAGATATTAGAAAAAAGTGTCATTTTCCCCCCAGATCTTTCAAAAGGCTTGGTAATTTTCAGAGAAAATCTGCAGTTCTAAACTTGTGTTTTAGCTTTTCTTCCTGTAGAACATGAAAGGATGGGAAGATAAAGTTTCAAAAGATTTTTTTGGTGGTAATTTCTTACTATATATTGTAGGTGGTAATTCAGAGTGTCTAGACTAAAAATGAGATATTAACTCAAGGACTCTAATAAAAACTATCTGTACAGGCTTGTCTGTGCTTCAAAATATTTTTTAAAGGTATAAATTAATTCTTCTTAATATGCTGACATCTTTAACTCTTTTAAGTTTCTTCGTGGCAATTCTGGACACTTTCTCCAGCAGAAAGTGCTGCTGCCTGTCCCCCACCTGCCTCCTCCCCATTTCAGACACTTATAACAAGACTGGGTATTAAAAAGTCAAATCCTGCCACTGGGCAAAAGATTTGTACAATATGAATTGTACATCATGCCCAGGAGTCACAGGTACAAGAAGTACAAACCTTGCAGATGGCCTCAAAAAGATGAATCCTTCTCGTGGAGCTAAATGATAATTTTTAAAGTTGTTTATTCTCCTCTTAATTACTGATAAGTCTTAATACACAGAAGTGCAATGACCTCTGCATGCTCTGCAGCTATCAGAATTTGTTGTCTGAACTGTGTATGTTATTTGCTGATTTTTTTACATAAAACTTTCCCCTGACATCTCAAGCCTTAAAGGAGGTTGCACATCACAACAGGTGATCTTAGCTCCAACTCAGATCTGAGCTGGTGGAACACAACATAGTATTGGGGCTTTTAAAGGGGAAACAAAACCATATGAACATTGCAAGTTCTCAGCAATTTATCTCAATGAGCATGTAAAGATGCAACTAGAACATAAAGGGTAAAAGACTAGAGGCAAACAAAGCTATTGGTCACTCATCTGCTACAAAATTCTTCCTACACTTACTTTTATAGCATTTAATATAAAGAAAACCTTGTAAAAACATAAACCAGTGCCCTGGATTTTTTCATAGCCTGTTTTTTAGCACTGTGTTTCTGGTATCTAATTTCTCTACCTGGAATGTTATAAATCTGTCAGTCATGCTAGAGGGAAAAATGAACAAACGAAAAAAACACCCTGATAATATCATAATTGCTAAGCCAGAAAATAAAATCTGATTTTGGTGGAAGCTGTGAATGCCAAGCTGCTCTGAGAGCTCTACCTTTGGACCACTGTTAAAACCAGCAAACCACAGACATGACATAAATTCATCAGCACAGCTGCTCTTAGACTATATCTATTTCACTACAGTGGGTTAAATTACAGCTACTCCCATTTCATAAAAACAAAATTTGACATTTCTATCACAATATGTCAATTTTAGTACCAAAAAAAATTGCTACCTCCTTCAGATGTTGCTTGAACTCTCCTTTTATATAGAAAAATAGTAACTCTACTGACCTCTTACAAGCACGGGTCTTGAAAAACATACACTAATATTTACAAAATCAGCAATTTTTAACAAAGTTTGGTAGATGAGCTATTGTTTTGTGTTTCCCAAGATCTCATTTGGGGGTATGATAGCTAATTAAACAGCTGGTGTGTTTCAAAGTCAGTCATGGCTGATGAGGTTTCTCTGTAATGTTGTCACAATATTAAACTGTGCAAAGGAGCACACAGCAATGACAACAACCTTCTTCTAAATTTAGCTCTCCCATAGATTTATGATGTATCCCACAGAATTTTATTTCCTTACAATTCACCATATTTGGATCTCTCACCTATACTAAACAGGTGCCTCTTGTCTTAAAGAGGTTATCAAGAATGTATTACATGCTTTTCCATGCACTTAGAATTTCCTCCTCAAACTAACTGGTAGGTAGCAGGGAGCAAGTTGAAAAACAAATTTAAGTATCAATCAACTTAAATTTGAAAAATTAAAGTCGAGTTTAAAAATCAAAACCAAGTTAAATCTGAAAAACAAGTTTCAGCAGCAATCACAAACACCAGCTCAGCATTCACAGAGAAAGTGTTTGCATTGTGCAACTTTTCCTAATAAATATATAATTAGAATATTTTTCATTAAATAGCCCTGTCAAGCTGAAGCATAAACCCACATTATACCTGCTGTGCACTGAAACATGAAGGAGATCCTCTTCACTGGCCTGCAGTGTCAAATAGCAAAAACCCTGAACATTTATTTCCCTGCAAAGTTTAAAGTCAACAAACTTCTGCAGAATGCTACTCATATAGATTAAGTACACATACACTGTACAGATATTTTTAATTGATCTTTGGCATGTATATTATTGGAGAAATTATATTCTTAGCACAGGTCGGGTATGGGATATCATCTTGCATGAAATACATGAAGAACATGTTACAAGTTTACCCCCCAGTCACTTCTCCATGGCAGGACATTCTCTTGTGTTTCATACACAGCTGCAGTTGTCTAGATCCTCCTTCTACTTCTTTGTAAAGGTTGTTTTGAATTTTTTCCTTTTTTTTCCCCAAATGTGCAACCCTCCAGACTTTCAGGTGCTTACACACATCTCCCCTGTCTCTTCTGCCATCACCAATAATGCATTTATCTGCTCTGCAGTTTTAACTCAAATAACTTAAATTTCTAAATAAAAATTCCCATGCACTACTCTGATTTTCTCAATACTTAGATGGTACAGTTTGAAATAAATAAAAAGGAACTTATTTTAATGAATTACATCTATATGGATTGCAGAAAGATCAGGTTCTAGTCATGTACCACTTGCCTTCTCTTTATTCACCAGTGTGCTGAAATTGTTTTGTAGGAAAATTAGTTATCACTCAGTTTATTATATCAGTAATGCTGCTTTTACTGATATGTTCCAAGTTAAATTTTTAAGAGACATGTTAAATTCAAACAGTTAAACAACCACCCAAAATACAATTCTGACCATTGAATCTTGAATTCAAGATACTCTGTTATATTAATTTCTCTCCATTGTTGCTCACAGGATGATTTACAAGAACTAAAAAACAAAGTCTCTGAACTATATTATTAAAATGTCTGTAATTTTAATCTCATACTACACTGACAGTCTTGAGAGTTAGCTCTTAAGAAAGCCAGGCAAACTTCTGTAAAAAACAAAATAAAATATCAGAATGGAGAAATTTCATTACTTTGTTTTGGTTTGTGTTTGTTTTAATTTACAATTTACAACAGTTATTTCTAATCATCCAGAGAGGAGGAGTGGTGAGCTCGAGTTCTTAGCATAGTGTGAAAAGGGATGAAAATCAATTTCTGCTTCCAACAAATCAAGGTCAATCACGTGCAGAACTCTTGTTCCTACTTCTTTGATGCTTCCTCTGTCTCCTTCTCCATTAAAAAAGCATTACTAGAGGGAGTCTCATTGCTACTGTTCATATCTACCTGTATAATCCTCTCATTAAAGGGTTTCTAAGGTTTACACTCTATGGAATAAATTTTCAAACCTATTTCAGTTAAAGAATGAGCAGCTTCCATGGGAAAATAGAGTTTCTGCTCTTTAGATCCCCCACTCTGAGGTGTAGCTAATTTTGAAGCTTCTTCATTTCTCCTGATGCAAAATTATGCAGCAGGATTATACTGGTGGGCTTGGTGCACAGTTCAGCATATGACACATCATGTTCTTTTAGTGATTACAATATTCTCACAAAGCACAGGAGGCACTTAATAACTGAAGCAGCATTTAATTTAAAGGCAACTAGTCAACAGTAGTGCAACTTCTAGAGAATGTTTTATTTTCCCTGAATAAGGTGCAGTACCACAGCTACCCTCAAATTATAAATAAACAAAAACCCCTTTCTGATTATATCAACAAGATATAAATATTAATTCCACTGCCCCATGGAATTTTTATTAAACTTTTATATAAAAACCACTCTTGTATATTCAATTAATTCTATTAAAGAATAAACCAGCTCTAACTCATCCACATTAAAAGCCTCTCTCATTAATATTATTTGCCTAAAGAAGGCCAGCAAAGCACACTGGGCTGCTGAAAGGTGATGGTTATGCTATGCAGAGGAATATCAGAACACCACATATTCACAGTGCAGAACAAGACTCAACGGCCCCTACTTAATTTATTATTACTGTACTGCTCATACATAGATTCTTACCTCAGTCAGATATCTATAATTTCATTTATGAAACTTCACTTTAAGCTATGACATATTTCCACAACTATTGGGTGGGTTTTGGCTTGGGTTTTTTTGGTTTTAATGCTGACTTTAAATAGAATGAGACAACTTTTTTTTTCTTTTTTCAAACTTTTACAGCTCTGCCATCAGTACCCAAGACCTTTTCAGCTACTATAACATATATGATCAGAAAAACTTTTTTTGTCCAAACCAAGTCAGCTTATTTTATGATTATTTACATAGTTAAAGCTCCCAAGAGGATTTCAGTAATGAATTAACAGGAAATATGCTGAAAGGGGTAATAGATATGGGATATTCATTCTTTTTCTTTTAAGATATTTGTTAATTTTATTTTTTTTATGAAAGACAGGGAAAAAATACTTTGTTTTTGTTTCTTCCCTGGTGTCAGATGAGTTAATTGCATGCCTGCTCTCAGTCCATTTCTTTCCTGATCATTAATACAGAAATTAGTTTAAATGCTTTTCTAGAAGAAAGCACCAAACAGACAAAAACATTTCAGACACATACCCAGCATTTATTCTACAAAATATACAGGCTAGTACAAATCCTGAACACTCTGTGTTATTAATTATTTGAAAGTGCAGTTAATGCCAGATAACACCCTTGTTGGCCTGCACCAACCAGAGTTAAGGCACTGAAAGCAGAGGACCTGTACATTATTCTCTGAATATGAGCATGTTTTACACCAGTATGAATCACAACTAAACCAACCAGAAAACAACCCAGTGGAATTATTGAACAGGCAAAAGGCTCACTAAAGATAAAGCTCTCCAGAACGAGAACAAGAAGTTAAGAGTGAGTACAGAATTTTTAAAAGCACTTACTCTACAAAATATCAGTACCAGCAAAAAAATATTGATGTTTTCACAGTAGTTACTGTGAGGGGACATGATGCTTTGGTGGTTATAAACATAGAATAAATAGCTGGGAAAAAAATGGAACGCAAAGATATGCAGTGAACATAACATACATGCTTTGATTAGAGAATTGTAAGAAACAGAAGATGTTAATCCTAAAACACTAGGCCAGAATTGTGAGGTAGCCTCTGGAGGGGTGTTTGCAGAACAGTTGGTGTCACACCACAGCTAGGTGCTTAGCCAAGGGATGTGCCAGCAGTGCTTCCACGAGGCAGCTGTGCCAAGGCAGCAGACATGCAGACACTGAGTGGCAGGTCTCACCAGGGTGACTTAGTGACCCAAGGGGGTTCCCAGTGAAATCTGCTTCACATCCCACCTGCTTTCAGCACAGGTCACGTTGTACTGTCACCTCGTCTGACACCCTGTAAACTTTCCAAAGATGATTTCACAGAGGGCAAAGAGAAAGCAAGTTCTTGATAGCTCTGATGTCTTGCAGCAACCTACCTGTCCATGTTTCAGAGCAAGGGGGTTTAGCAAGCCTGGAGGTCTGTACCCCCCCAGGGGACAGGCACCCACCTCCAGAAGCAGCTCAGTGAGGCTCCATCTACACAACTCAGTTTTGCAAAGGGCCATTTTCCACAAGGCTGAAGGAGTCTGGAAATCAGAGACTGACTGAAACAGATTTTCTGTCAGATTTCTGTCTCAGAACAAGTACATCATGAAAGCTTCCCTCACTTTTGACAGATTAAAATGAGATTGAGCCCACAGACTAAGATCAGAAGCCAGCTGTCATCCCTGCTCTCAGTGCAAGACGTGGCTCTGCTTCCATACGTGTGCTCACGTGCTCTCTGCAGTCACAGCCAGACACTGCTCAGGGAAAAGGGATCATTCATATGGGGAGAAATCAAAGTTAAAAAACAGAATACAGTGTCATTGCACTGGGACAGTATTTACAAGGAGCTGTGATTCTGTAATATACTCAGATTTGTCTTTGTATTTGCATGCCCCCTTTGCCTGCAGCTCCTTTTGAATTTTCTGTTTCCTTGTCCAGCTCTCTTGTTATAATTGCTCTTGTTTTTTCTCCTCAGAGTACATACTGTTATTTACTTATTAATCTTTAGTTTCCCGAATGTGAACTTTAATAAGTGTGAAATGAATGCAAAACAAAACCAGAGGTGAATGAGTAATGAAATACATTACCTTTCATTTCTCTTAACATCCCTGAATTCGGTCACTACCTCCTCTGGTTTATATCACAGCTTTGGAGATCTCCTTAAAACCACAAGTACAGACCCAGAGAAGGAACATGCAATGCAGAAAACAAACATGACCCCCTCAGGCAGAATATTAAATATTTCTTTTCCTCTTTTTGAGAAATATCATTTATTCATAAACAAAGCCACTTAAACAGATATTTCTTAACAGAAGCTTTTCTTTCCCTTGCTGGAGAACACTCTGTTTGCAAAGCTGTCACACAACATTTCTGTAAAGTCAAAGGAAATTTGGGCACTCAGGCAGCTCTTTCAGGCAGGGAGTATAAAGCACCAAGACTGAGAGTTACTAAGTGGCTCCTGTTTGGGTGACAAGCTTCTCATGACAAACTGCCCTGGAGGACAACTTGGAGATTCAGAGAGGATTCACAGAATGTCTCTGACAAAGCACTGCTGAGTGGAGGGGTGAAGGACAAGATGAACATTCCTTCCACTCCCGAGAGGGAAAAATTCCCCAGTTCCTACCACAGACTGGGCTGCTGGTTTTGCCCAGACTGGCAGTACAGAGGACAGCTTATCTTCATAAAGAAAGCATTACACTTCTTCTTGGTCTAGGCAAACCTAACAGAATGAGAAAGCACAGGGTGAAGCCAGTCGTGGTGAAATCTATAGGAAGGATCCAGATATTGACCTTCCTTCTTCTGCATGTCCCATAGAAGTTGACTGACCCTCCTGTAATAACATATTTGGGGACTCCCTGTGCAGCAGAGGGTTCTGGTGTTGGGACAGGGTATGAAAAGCCATTTTAACATCAATGTTAAACCTGAAATAGGCAGTACAGGGAGGCTGGGAGAAAGCCAGACAGAACGGGGGACTCTGGCCCTGAAACACTCAAGGTGCAGTCACCAGACACTAACTAATAACAAGTCAAGCTTTTAGGATGACAGAAGCAGCAAACAGCAGCATCCAGGAAGATAGAGAAAAAAGAAAATACGCAGAATTATTGTGACTAATGTACTCATCATCTAACACTGTAAAGTATTCAGAAACATTTTCAAGCAAAGAACTCATAAATCAAAGTGCTGACATTGTCTTTAACAGAAACAAATGGTGGGTGATTATTTAAATTAGGCAAACAAAAGCAAAGTGCCTAAGTATCAACTGGTTTCAGAATATGTGGGTTTGCAATAAAAGCCAGCCAGGGATCAGTCTGCATCCCTTGAAGAACTGCCTCGAATCAGTAGTCTGAGATCTGAATAAACCATTATTCTGTCAACTTTCAGACCTTCAACACATCTAAGAGAAAGACAGTGCAGAGTTTGGAAGGTTTCCCAGAAGGCTGCTGAAATTAGCTATCAATGCAGTGAAATGTGGTAAAATTCAAATTCAAAAGAACCTGGGGTTTTGCAGATTCACCAGAAGAGGCTGCTCCAAGTGTGCACGTGAACATGGGATCTCATGGGTCCACTTCCTTCAAAGATGAGTGAGAGGTCCAGGTTTGGTAGGAAAAGAGTGAGATTCTTATAAACAGAAACCAAATAAATTTGTGCATCCCTTCTCAGTTGACATGCTGAAATGATGTGAAGACAACTGACCTTTCTCTTCCTGTGAATTTATTAACAAGATCCTCAGATCTTGTTAGCAAACAAGATTTGAAAGACCAGAAGGGAAGACTATAAACACAAGATTTTTTTACTGGAATCAGTAGAAAATGGTGTGCCTTGATGAATAAAAATAAGGAACAAAATATCAGCAAATATTGCCATTTACATGAGCACATGGTCTCTTCCATAATCTGAAGTCAAAGTATTTTACTGTCTTCAAAGAATTTTACAGTATCATTCACAGTAACCAATTACACTTTTCTATAGGTTTCAGTTTTTCTAATTCTGCTTTGTTAGAAATCTAATTTCAGATGCCTATTACTTATTAATACATATTTTCATATCAACACTTCTCGTTGCAGCTTGGAATTAATTTTAAATGTAAACTTCAGTGAATTTCCAAGAATCATATTGTTTGCTCACAGAGTAGTTAT
>VYZX01012443.1:9508-37815 GCA_013401335.1 Brachypteracias leptosomus
ACAAAACCAGTATTGAACCTAACTGCACTGATGGCAATTACGTCACAGTCACCACTGATGCTGTGGAGCAGGCACTGGGGAAGTCCCAGATTGGGCACAGTGGCAGAAGGGAACCAGATTCAGGAGCTGGATTCTTGAACTGTATTCAGGAGCACGTGGATTGAGACCGAAGACAGAACAGACAGAGTCCTCTTCAGACTTTGGCCACTGAAGAAGAGAACTTGACCTTTGTGATCCCTCAGCTTTATACTGAATATATGGGATGGAATCCCTCCTAGGTCAGTTTAGGGTCCTGGCTGCTCCTCCCCCATAGGTGCAGCCTTTCGCTTTCTGAACCCCCAATGTGGTACACGAGATGTAGCAGTGACCTTGGTTTGCACACTAATCCTTGGTAGTAACTCTGAACATCAAATATTATCACTGCTAGAAGCAGACACTGTCTGCAAAAATCTGCTGTTAACGTCAGAAAATGCAGTTAGTTGGAAAAGACTTGGCTGAAAAGTAAAACCACTGAACAGAATTAGTTCTGTTCTAACTCAAACCTGGACAGCATCTGTCTTTAAATCTACTTTAAACAATGAAAGGCAGTCATGGTTTCTGCTTAGCCATTTCATATTCAATAAAAAATTTCAAAAGACATTCTGCATAAATATCACTTGGGATACTATGTGTCTGATCCAACTCCTTCCAAAGCCAATTTCTTCAGGAATTGCAGGTTACTACGCTCTACGCTGGATATTTCTGCACAAGTAGATGTGAATGTTCATTTATTGAAATGCCTGGCTGTGCCCTCAGGGTAACACTTTACACTCAACTGATGCCTGATATGTATGTTTAATTTTATGATAAATAATTCGTCATTGATAATTCAGTAGTGGTGAAAGGTATATAGCACTATTTAACCCAGTTGTATTTGTGACCTTAAGCTGATGATAAATACAAAAATCTGTTTCTGCTTTAGTTGGCCCTGAAGGGAAAAAAACAGTGATTTAATCAACAGAACAAACTATTTTTAATCAAACATATCCAGAAAAAAAAGAACTGAGAATGGCCTATTTTATGTGACCTTTAAAAATTGTTATTTTCTAGATTGAGTCAACCTGACATTAGGCTTTATAATAGAAGTCCCACTTATTCCAGTTCAAGGCACGTACAAATGGAAGCTAGTTTTTGTGGAGCAAAAAGAACAGCACAACAACATATAAATGTGACACTGTGCTACATCCAAGTTAAGCCTGAAAGCATTAATAAAACTACTTTGCTGAAGGAAGACTTAGGCAAGCCTTGGAAAAGTCACACATAATCAGGAAGCAATATTTATTTACTATATATAAATTCTGCAATATATATTTTCTACTGTAAATTGGCCAATGCCATGCTAATACCTGTCTCACAGAGGACATGATTTCACTGCCAAAATGCGTGGTTTTATTATTGAGTTGCAATTAATGTGTGTGACCTGTCTTGACATCTAAAGAGAGTGCAGCAATCACTTTATTTCTACAATGAAGAAAACAAGCCAAGAATGACAGACCTCAGGATCCTGAAATTAAAAACACAGTGCTAATTTTCACTGTGTTTTTACACAGGTGGAGGTCTCATTCATCACTTATATTGATGACAAAAAGTACCTTATTAGATTAACCTTCATTAACTGAAGCAAAGAAAAAACAAACAAAAAACAGTTCACAACTCAACAAAAACGCAAAACTAACAGCCTGCCTCTGTGACAAAATTTAGCTGAAGCTCTACTCTTTAAGTCAAAGTATCAAACTGAGAGTGGCTATAAGGCAAACAATACCTAAACTGTACATGAACACAGAGACTGAGAGTTTTTCAGCTTGAAGGATAGCGCTGTTTCCATTTCAGCATTATTTCCAGCATCGGGTTGAGAGAATTGGGCCTGTTCAGCCTGCAGAAGAGAAGGCTCTGGGGGGACCTTGTTGCGACCTTCCAGTACCTGAAAGGGGCCTATAAGAAGGCAGGGAAAGAACTATTCACAAGGGTTTGTAGTGACAGGACAAGGGGTAAAGGTTTTAAGCTAGAAAAGGGGAGATTTAGGTTGGATATTAGAAAAAAGTTCTTTAATATGAGAGTGATGGATCAGTGGAACGGGTTGCCCAGAGTGGTAGTGGAGGCCCCATCCCTGGAGTGATTCAAGGTCAGGCTTGATGGGGCTCTGAGCAACCTGACCTAGTTAGAGACATTCCTGCTTATTGTAGGGGGGTTGGACTAGATGACCTTTGGAGGTCCCTTCCAACCCAAAACATTCTATGATTCCATGATCAGTGTCAGTGTTGTCTGACCTTCAGCTTCAGATTTTGTGATGGGCCAAGTACCTCAAGTGACAGGATCACTGAACTCAAGCTGGAGACGTCTGTGAGTGGAGCTGGGCTAGAAGGAACATTTCATTTATTATCTTTTATAATTACTTACATCTTACAAAGAAGGTACCTTGAAGATACAACAAGTGTCTAAATGGCCCAAAATATTATTTACGATTTTTCTTACTAGCTGAGTGAGAGGAACTGTTTCTCATATTAAGGTGCAGGTGTACTCTTGCAGCAACAAGAGAAAAGAAATAAGTTATTCACCATCACTCATCGGCCCACAGAAAAACCAAAGCAGGAACACCCACAGCACTGAAAAGGGCAGCAGAGTGAACAAAGTGAATCCTAAAAAATATCACTGCCTACCGCATTTCAAATGTAAGGGCATAAAGTGAGATATCTGACTGCATTTGTAGGAATTAAATATCAGCTTCTGAAGCTTATGTTCCCCAGTTTGAATATACTTACACAAGCAGTTTTCATTCTTAATGAACATGAAATAAAAAAATAAGTATCAGAGATATATTTATAAAGAACGCAAAAATGTTGAGAGAATTTAGAGAGATCCTTAGGAAGTACGAAAGTCTTCACAAAAAGTGTTATATCTGATAAAATTGGTTTAGGATGTTATTGATCACTCAAGTCTTACAAGCCCTGAACCCTTTAAATTACTACTTTTTAAGTTTAACTTTGGAGATAATGACACTCTAACCCTGACACACTAGGCCTTTTTTCCTCTGAGTTACATATTTGAAAGAGAACAGGGCAGGGCTGTGGCTGCACCTGCCACTGAAACCAGCACGACACAATCCAGACCCCCAGACTCCCAGATCCAACAGTTCAATAAAAATGAATAAACACAAAGCAGATACACTGCAGAAAGCATTTATAAGTACATAGAAAGTAATAGCATGTCCCAGAACAATATATTTTTACAATCAACATTGTACAAATAGGACACATATAACCAATCTCTTTCAACCTCAGTATTTTCCTAAATGTCTATCTTTCCATTTTTTAAGATAGTCATGTTTTAGCTTCAAAACTCTGGGAATGTTAAATTAAATCAGATACTTTTTGATAGTAGGAGAAGCACCAGAAGTCTGGATGCATACAAAAACTTGAGAGTTTGCATATTTTAATTGTATCTTAAACTATTTTTTTCTGTAAAACAATTCTCTGAGTGTTTTTCTTTTCACTAGATTTTTGTGTTGTGACAGGTTGAATGAAAATACTTCAAGGAGCTTCCCTTGTCTCAGTCAGAACCAGGCTTGGGAACTAAATGGAAGTATGTGAATGAAAGAAAAATAAAAGTTTTCACTTACATCATCCTAAACTCCCAAAAGAATCAGTGTGAGATTTAAGGGGATGGTTTGTTAACATTATTAAATCACCAGTTCTTTTTACCTGATGGCTACCCCAAAACTCACATTACTATATATCTGAGATTCAAACTAATTAATTGTCCTAATTATACTACAGCAACACAATGATCTAATAGCAAACAACTGAAATAATGAGGAATATTTCTCCTGGGAAATTTATGCTGGTGTCTTACTGAAGCTGTTGAAGTTAATCTACGAAAATGGAAATAATGGGAAAAGGATAGAGAATGAAAGTCATTATGTTAAATTTCCTGTGGAATAAAAGTTCTGAGACCAAACTGATTCACAATGCTTTCTTTTAATAGCATGTGATACCTTCATTTTAAAAATGTTGGGTTTTGAGGCACAGTTGGTACATTTCAATATTTATATATTTGGTTGGTTAACATTAAATACAAGCTGTGAATAAATCATAGAATCATAGAATCATTTAGGTTGAAAAAGACCTCTAGGATCATCAAGTCCAACCTTCATTCAACATCTCCCTGACCACTAGACCATGTCTCGAAGTGCCACATCTACTCATTTTTTGAACACCCCCAGAGATGGTGACTCCACTGCTTCCCTGGGCAGCCTGTTGCAATGCCCAACCACTCTCTCAGTAAAGAACTTCTCCCTAATATCCAATCTAAACCCCCCCTGTCATTAGTTACTTGGGAAAAGAGACCAACACCAGCCTCTCTTCTCTCAGCCTCCTCTTCTCTAGGCTAAACAATCCCAGTTCCCTCAGGCGCTCCTCATAAGCCATGTTCTCCAGACCCCTCACCAGCTTTGTTGCCCTTCTCTGCACATAATCCATACTCTATTCGAATCTGAATTTTGCTTTTTATAGTAATCTAAAAGAAGAATTCATAGGTCAATAATTATAAAAAATAAGATTGTCAGTGCAAGATGGCAGATGATTAGTGCATAATGGTGTATGAAAGTTAGAACTCTTCATCAGCTGGATGCTTTACACTCAAAACATAGAAAGTCCATTTATTCCTTTGAAAATCTTGGTAATAGCAAATATGATAAAGTCACTCATACATCATAGTCACACACACATATAAAAATCAAATAACATCTAAAAGCATATATGTGAATACTTTATTGTGCTAATTATATATCCATGACCTAAAGTCTGAGTTAATTTTTCATTACTTTGACAGATGATATTTAAAATTATACGGCTAATTAATCTGTATTATAGAAAAGTTTTTTCTGGAAATTGCAAATGAAGACTATAGTTAAAATCTTATTGTCACTCAAAATCACATAGAGGACATTTTTTGGCATTTTAAAAGTCAAAAGCCAAAAAATAATTGATACCTGGGCAGTTAGAAAGAACTCACCAGAATTACAGTCTTAATAATTTGCATCAAAAACTGCCAACAGAAATTAAGAGTTCAGTTTCCTGACAAAAACTTCATGTAGCCAGAAAAATATTACTCATTTAAAGAAATTACTCTGGAGATTTGTGTACAATACTCTCTTTCGTAAAATATTATGTTTATTTGGTTTGATACATAAAACTACTGTGAGTAGAAATTTCAGATGCTAAATTATTCTATTTTGCAACTGTAGTCAACATTTGGCAAATACATGACTATCATTATTATGAAAAGTGAGTGTATGTTTGCATACCTACAGCACAATTTGCACAAAATTCTGAATACTGAATACTATTTCCAAAATTGCAAGTGTTATTTTAAATAATATTTTCTTCCAATGGGTAAAATTTTTCAGGACTCAATACACAATCAACTTAGACTTTGTGCATAAATACTATCAGTTAGAACAATGAAGAGCTGATGTGGAGATACTGTACCTGGACTGACTTTTGCCCATTATTTTTTTAGCAAATTAATTAATATTAGCTAATTAATGAATTATATTTTAACATGGTTATTTTATATGTTAAGGTGTTTTGAAAAAGAAAACTGTTCATAGCAAGCCTAATGTGTAAAACCATGGTACCTCTCACAGTACTTACTATTATATAGTCTCTCCAAGAGGAGTTTACATATAATAATTTATATTATTTTTAAACTAGTACTTCATTAAACACAGTGCCTAGCTGTAGTTCACCATACGAATAATGGAACAAGACAGACTACTTTTTAAATGACACCATAGCCTATAATGTTAGCCTATAATTTGGAAAACACACTACAATGAATATGAGTAAAAGAACCGAAATAATTATTTACTAAAACTCATTAACAGCAAATCATAAACTACACAAAGATGTGTTAAGTCTGGTCAGAATCAGAAAGCTCCACTGAAAAATAAGAATACTGTGTAATTTCTTTTTACTCTAAACTAATATTCCTATACCCATATCCTCTATTTTTTGGCTTTCTTTTGTACCATTCTTCCACTTTTTCTAGCACATTGGTTAAGAAGTGCAGAATGTGCATCAAACCTCCTGGCCACCCCAATATGACACCCTGCCTCTCACCTCACACTCTCCTGCACATTAATTTTGAGAGTGCTTTCCACACAGCTTAACCACTGAGCACAGAGCTGCTTCTGCATGCCCCTTGTCCCGGCCCATTTGTACCGTGAACTGCCTGCTGAACCAGCCTTGCTCAGAGTCTCTGCTGGGCCATGGTTCATTGTGTCTCCAGGGAAGGTTGTCCCCAGCTTAGCTATCATCATGTTAGGTTTATTCTTGCTGATGGTGAAATGTGATGACCTAGCCTTTCCAAATACAGATCTGTACTTGTCTCCCCACCTGTACTTTCTTGGTAGTCTTAGCAGTGGCCTTCTATTGCTTTCTAGCTGATCTGATGAACATGTCTTCTTTTCAAATTGCCCTTCAGTTACAAACCACTCAAACTTTCCTTCAGAATATTTTACCTCATTTTCCAGGTACAGAATATCTACTAGGTTGCACTTTGCAAAGACTGGCTCTGGTTCCTTACTGCATCTCTTGCTGACATAGGAGGCACCCCAGGTGATCATCTACGGTCTATCTTCAGAACTTTTATCTGAACATTTTATCCTTGCATTCAGATTTTGTAAGACAACTGAGTCTTGAGTATCTGTTGAACACTGTACAAATAAACACCCTTTGCACAATTACTGCTATTTCTGTGTATTGTGTTAGACAATATACCTCCTTATTTGTTCCAGGAAAACCTCTGTCCTCTCATGTATTTTGACTTAGCTTATCAACATTTCTGGTAGCTAGATGCTATTGACAGATCTGCTTCAGAGAAGTATTTCAGTCCATCCTGCACTTTCTAAGAGGAACAATCTTCCATGTACTCATTCCTGGTTTTCTGCCAGAAGTTTGTGAGATTGTCTGAACCCTCTTCCCGTGGATGTAAATGTATGTCAAAAAATATCCATGGCATGTTGCTCGACAGAGCTAATCCATCCTGTGTTCTGCAAAGGGCCGTACCTATAGGTTTAGCAATCAGTAGTGAGCTGTTTGGGGGCAATACTCTACTCTCAGACCACACTGCTGATGGCTCAGTACTTTAGGCTGCTTTCTTATAGCTTATTATTACAAAAGCAAAGGTAATGGAATTTTGTGTGTTCTCAAGAGCACTTAATGCAGCCTTTTACTGCCTGACTTCCATCTCCTGACCCTACCTGCTACAAGCATACCAGCAATTAAAGCACTCTCACAGCACAACTCAATGTAGGTTGGTCCTTGACATTGCAGACTGTGGTTCAATGCTGTGTTGCAATACGGTGCAACACTGAGCAGTACTCGTGTTTGTCAACAGTACAAAGCAAAAACATCTCTTGTTCCACATTTTCTTATGAACAGAGTGCATCCACTTGTGGGCTTCTGAGTGGGTTTAGTATGCGCTAGCCCTCACATAGCATTTTTCCAGTCTGTTTCTGCTTTCTCTATCTGTTGACAGTGAAGCTGACACCACAGTCCAGCTGGAATCAAACTGGCTATTGAGCAACAACATAGCTCATATATGACAGCCAAATGACTGGCAGCAAAGAGGATGCAGAGTGACGCAAATTCTTTCTTGAACAGAAGGAAAATTTTGGGACACTTCCTTTGCAGTATTTAATACTTTTATCTTCCATTCCTTTTATATTTTATATAATTGTGGATTATAAGCAATTCCAAATTGGTATTGAGATTTTGACTGACCTCTATTTTTAAAGGCAGGCTCTTCTTTACTAAACGGCTGGAGGAAAAGGATTTACTTTCAGTAAGTAAACCAGAATTTCCCTCTGATTTCTGTGCTTTCTCTTATTCTTGTTCCCCAAAGCATCCCTGTAGTACATTTTCAGTCCATCCATTCCAAATGTTCTAATTTTTCTATGCCCTGTCCCTGCACCATATCCTCTTTTGTTTTTCATATTTTTTCACACACTCCCACAGAGAACGTGAACATTACATCCAAAATACATCCAGAAAAGGTTCTGCAATTTAGAGCAAGTGACCCTGTCCATCCTTTTTCAGTGATTATATTCAATGGCTGCCATTAGAAGGTTAGTATTTCAACTACCACATTGTGGCAATATTGCCAACTCCAAGCCATTATAATTGTGACTTAGGTGACCCTATAAAACTTGAGATGAATTTAAAAATATGCTTTGGGCTGCTCATATTTGTGTGCCTATCAAGCTACCCTCAGAAATTGTTGGGAGGCTAAACATACCTATAAAAAAACACCAAAACATTAATAAATCTGAGACGTTTACAAAATCACACACTCTAGGAACTGGGACGGAGAAAGAAAAGCAATATTGTAAGGTCTATGACAGCATTGGAAGTTTGCAATGATATTTCAATCATCCTACTTTTACTAACTTAGCCCTAAATTAAAGAAATCCTTTTTTTTCTAGAAGGCTAAATCCTGGAAATGTTTATCCTGTGTGCTATCAATGCTGCAGTTTGTATCTCTAGGACAGTGCTGTGACGGAGACTGAACAGCAAGAACAGTATCTACACAACTGCAGCGACAGTGAAATGGAGACTTATTTTTATAGAGTTTGGCAAAGCACTAGGTGCTTCAAGTGTTTCAAAAGGCCTAGTATGCACATGGTAGAGCTAATAGTCCAGGAAGAGAATGATAAAAAATGCAGAGGTCGTGGGAGGAAGGTGGGCTATCGTAACTAGTACATGCAAAAAACAATCTGGCATGCATGGAAAAGGGTTCAGTAATACTGCACACTGTTCAAATAGTGCCACCAGGAGCACTGAGAGACAGCACCTCACATGTGGTCAACAAAGATGGAAAATCCAGTAGTGCTGAAGCACGTCCCCAAGCAACAAAGGTGGTGAGTGCTGGGAGAAGCACAGGCCAGCTGCCATTGCAGCTACAGGTTGTCCCTTCCCCATCCATCTCTTCTGGTGTCACCTAATGCGGTAATAACACCAGAACATTTAAGTTTTGTCATTTTTTTTCCAGTTGATCAAGTTTCCCCATGTGCCATGATCAGGCATGTAAGCTGAGTCCTTTACACAGAGAGTAGAGGTGTTTTGTGTGGGGATGGTGGCAGATCCTCTTATTTACCAGCCTATCTTATTTCTAATGAGGCAGTGAAAATAAAATACAAGGAGCTCCCAAGCAACCCCATCCCACAAACCAGATACTGTTTTATTGCCAAATATTTTTTCAGCTGCATAATTGCTGAGTGACTGGGGGGTGTGCATGTGTATGGCAGCACTCAAGGAAGGGAAAAGGGCAGGAAAGAAACATGGAGAAGCCATGTTTTTACAGAGCTGTGAAAACTATTTGACTACCCAGTCCTTGCCCTGTAAAGACAGGCTATAAGCAATGAAAACAGGCTGCAGGGAGCTTTCTGAAAGACTGCTGAATGTGGAGTAGCACTTACTCAATTCTCTGCCAGGCAATATTCCCTGAAGTACAATTTTGAAATTACTCTGGACAATTTATCACCTGTTCAAACAACCCTGTCTCTTCGCTAGTCCATTTGCCTGGAATTTGCTCTAATATTCCCAGCCCCAGAAGCAGCAATAAACAACTGCCATTTTTTATAAATCAATGGGTCAAATACAGTTTTTTCTTCCCTGCCTAATGCCCAGAACAAATAATAGTCATTCCTTGGTCACCCTCATGTTTCCTAGATATTAAAATGTCATAATTTTCACTGCTAAATAGAACAAGGAAAGCAAGCCACAATCACATTTATGCAGGGAAATCCTTTATGGTTTGACCACCTAACATCTTCTATTTCTGGAATAAACACATTAAAAATAAATAAACAGGCTGTCTTATTTTTTAACATGCTTCACATTAAATATTCAGACTGTGCTCTGCACAAGACCTCCACTTACTCTGCTTGCTCACATGTCTTTACAATACCAACTGCAGAATAGCTTATTGTTCAGAAGCAGGAGACATGGACACCATGGTTCATTCCTGGTTACTTAATGGCTGTCGGAATGAAGAGAGGCTGCACAACAGACAGAGGATACCCCTCCAGGGTTGCCACACCATTTCTTGTGCATCCAGCACAAGAAGGTTGTGTATTTCCCACACATAATTTCCCAGACATAATGCTCATCCCTTTTACTCTCCTGAGATTATGGAGTGAGAGTGCTCAATGTCTTTACATGAAGAGAAACAGTGATAAATATTATTTATATTAAAAAAGCCTAAATAATTAATTGCGCTCTTTCTTTTTTTTTTTCCCTCAAGAACCAAGAAGTTCATTGCATCACAGTAATAATAAAGTGAATGTTAGCTCTGAAAATGAAAGCAACCAAGTACATCTTTACTTTCAGAAGATGGAAAAGGTTTTGTAATCACAGACTAAATCCTCTTTAACCCACAGCTAGGTCTCTCCAACATCTTTCAAATTTTTTAGTTTTCCTCTCAATTGATTTGTCTTCCCTTTGGATCTCAGTGATTATTGATTCTTCCCTTCTGGGTACAATTATAAAACAATTATCTGCTCTCTCAGTATTTCCCTGTCAGCTACAAGCAGAATGCTCTTCCATTAGCATACTGATAAATCTTTTCTCTTCCTGCAAGTACAGCAGTTAAAATGGGAAAACAATGTAGAATTTGTTTACTGATGCTAAATATAATGTACTAACATACATGTAAAATCATCTATATGTGTACCTCTATATGCATACATAAATGTATACAGATGACATATGACATCATGACAGCAGAAGTTACATGTGGCTTTTGATACATGCCTGAAGTTCTTAAGCAATCCAAACCCCATCTTCTACCTTAGCCACACTCTCCTCAACAGTGTTTCACTACAAAATGCACCTTTCCTGTGTATAAATGCAGCACCAATCAATGCCACACTCAACACACAATTCTTTTCCACCTGCCCCATTTTTTCTTCATTTTCAAAAAGCTCTTTATTTAAGAATGTACACAGATTCTTCAGAGGACATATATATGTTCAGATATCCTAGGAAAATCCTAATGTCCCAGAAGCCAGTAGGAATTTGGTATTGCCTTCAGTGGATCTAGCATTTCACTTTATTTTCCCTGTCCTTTTGTGGCTGAACTAAATTAAATGGCAGTCATTATGTTCCAACCATAAGAGGAAAAAGCATTTGGGAGGCATGAATCCAACAGACAGGCAAGAGGGAGAGGTAACTCTGAGGTAGAGATAGCAAAAACGTAAGAGCTGTGGTTCATATGGATTTTAGTTGATTTCAAGTATTATTTCCTGTTTTAGCAGATGTCGTACACATTTTTATATCTGAAATAGCCAAAGGATCCATTAACATTTCCTCATATATCTTCTACATTAAAATAAATATAAGCTCAAGTTTTATTTGTGTGTCTATACTCCTGGCACTAAGAACATGGACGTCCCTTTGTTATCAACAAACGGCAACATTATACCTGTGTCTATTACATGCTCCTGCATTTATTTTATCTGTGGCAGTAAAACTGGCCACCCTGGTGAACATGTTCTTTTCTGAAAAGCAAGCTACAGACAAATTAGCAGATTTTGCATCCTTTGCAGTTTGCATAAGATTTACATGGAGACTGGGTCTTATCTAACCAACTGAAGACTACTATCATATGGGTATCTATTACTGTAGTATCTTCACCTGATGACCTAAGAGAAAATATAATGACACAGTTTCATATGTGCTGTGGGCTTAAATGCTATTTAGCAGGAAACTGGGAGGAAAGGGGTATCACTGGCTGTTAAATTTATGTAGAGAAACATAAACTACAGCTCAAATCACCAAGCGCTGAAAAACAGCATAGAGAACACACACAACCTCATTGCAAAATTTCCTTCCTATTCCTATTGTTATTATTACTTATTTTGCACCAACTTCAAAAAAGGTACAAAACCTGCCCTGCTAAGCAACTTACAACATCACCTAGAATCCTATTTATTATTTTTCTGAATCCTATTTAAGGATTCAGAAACTATACCATGCAGTTTAATGCATAAAATGAACACCTAGGATGTCTGAACATTTTGTTCTTCTCCATCACACAGCCTATTTCATTTTAATCTGCTAGGGTTTTGGGTGCCTTTTTTTTTTACTTTACTACTAGAAGTAGTCAACAGATGAAAAAGAATAACATAATAATTAACATACTACAGTCCTAATTTATCACTAAAAAGGATTAATCCACGCATGATGTGCTAATTTCCACTAAAAAAGCCTAACTATGGAGGTAAAAAAATACATAAGCAAATAAAAACAAAACTTGGATAATTTATTGTAGATCAACAGTTTAACGGTTTGCCAACTTCCTCTTGATTTTAATATACTATGACTAACCTTGTCTTTAAAAACTCCTGCTTTCTACCGTTAAGAAAGCATAATTTTCTCCAAATCCTGCTGAATATGTTAAATAGCTTGAGACACATGGCTGTCACATGGCTAATGTAGAAAAAAACCTATTTCTTTATAATGTTTTCAGCTCATTATATCTGAATTTTATTGTAAGAGCCTGTATTCTAATCAAACATGTCAACCACTTAGACCCAGTCCACTCAGGTTTGTCTCTCTCTGTCAGCATAGCTTTACAAGGGAAGTTTTAAAACGTGATGAAATCTCAAATAAAAAAATACACAAACATAGTTTAGTTAAATGTTTATACTTTTTAAAAGAAAAACTTGTATTCAAGTCCTTGTACATATTTTTCACAACATAATTCTAAACGAACTCTAGCATAATAGCAGGCAATCCTCAAACAAGAATCATTTTATTCTGTTAGTTATAAAAAAACTTGTTAGCCAACTTTATTACAGAAAATATGGAACCTATTATACAATTGACATTTTAGAGATCAAGATGTGTTTTAAGGTGTTATAATTTTGCTTTTATATATTTTATTACTTTTGAACAAAAAAAGCAGGTAGTGCCACCTAGGGGTATTCATAAGCTTATGATTTTGAATTTTTGATAGCTCAAATATTTTGAACTAGGTTTATTCCTAGGAATAAAAATGTGTATTAAAGGAGGTTTATGCAATTCAGTTGCCAGCCTGATAGTTGGGCATATGCTAATTCCAGAAACACCAAGAAATTGAGGTTTTTTCTCTGTTTCAGCCAGTTTTCCCCCTCGCTTGTTAGTTTTTGTCAATGAGTGATACATTGGTGTTATTCTGGAAAGACTGTGGATAGAAAAGTGGATTGATCTACTATAGACTACTTTCAGACACATTTAATTGATCAAAAGTGCACTGCCACCAAAAGGAGCCTTGATTGTTCCACACTGATTACAGATAAAGATTGCTTCTTTTTTTCAGGCAGATTTTGTACAGGAACTACTACAGCAAATACAATACAGGCAGAGGACTAATCCTTGCTATTGTTTTTTGTGGCAAACTCGGAATGATCAAACTGACTACCACTCATAAAAACATTTTGATCAAACTGCCTTAGCAATGGTAACGTCTTACCCACCACCTTCTGTGAACATGGTAAGGACCCACTCCACAACAGTACCCCAGCACTTCACCAAGCCAGAAATTTATAAATTAACATGTTCAGTGACAAAATATGTATTTGTAGATGATGCAGCATGAGCTTATTCTGCCTAATCCAGCAGAGCACTTAGCAGGTACCATTTTTTATGCACATGAGCACATTCAGTGGGGGGAAAAAAAACCCAAAAAACAAACTATCAAGCAAATATGGGCCTGTCCATCATTTTAACTTCATATAGGAAGGCTGGCTTCGCTGGAAAGTGTGCAGTTACTGGTCTCTCTCAACACTGTCTCTTTTGTCAGACACCAAACAGGGCACTGTCACTGTTGGTCCAACCTGGCACCACCCCTGTGAAATACCCTGATATCACTTTCACAAATACCACTGGAGCAAGAAAGGACGGTTTAAATACTCTGAATTAATTAACTATTGACTTTCAGTCTACCTGATTTTTCAGTCATATTGTATCAGTGTTGTTGTAATCATTCAGTTTTACTGGATATAACCTAAAAGAATCCTCACCTAAGTGCAGTAGCGGCAGAGTCTATTCAGTGCAAATGGTAAGAAAACCAGACAAGTCGTTTAACGAACAATCTACGTTTCAAATAGCAGGGTTTTTTTCACAGCTTCCTTCTATGAAGCACACCCAGTCATCTCCGTGCTCAAGTAATGTTACCAGAATGCCTGCGAGGTTTGGAGAATCTGTGAAATTGTATGGATTATTTAGAAAGCAGTGTACAGAAACACTGTATTATAATGGATTTTTCCAAAGAAGTTGTTCAATATTTCCCTTAGAAATCTGCAGGAACTAGAAACATAAACACAAGGGAGATGTAAGTCTTACTTTAAAGTACTAATGTCAATGCAAATGTGGACTGTGGAATCTTCATATTCTTTTATTATGCATTTAGATGATACAACAATATTAACATAATAAAATTTTATTAATCATGATAGTGATAAAAAGGAAAAAAAGAAAAAGCTAGTAGACTGATAGTCCCTAGCAATATTGGATTTTTCACAGACTGTATGTGAGATCAATCTTGCAAAATGCTGGGTTTGTTCCCTGGTCCCACTCCAGGAAAGCACTTAGGAAGTACCTTAATTTAAGCATATTAGCAGTTGTCTTGACTCAATGGGAAAAAACCCAAAACCAACCAAACAGGTATCTGTCCATAATTTTAACTTCTTATAGTTAGATTGGTATCACTGGAAAGTTAACCATGTCACCTGTCAAAATGTAGATTATAAACCATTAAGAACCATTCTGGTTTTAGTTCACTTACATTCTAGTGGAGCACTCTGCTTTACTACATCTACCAGACCCAACAGCTTTCTCAACTACCTTATTTCTCTTCTCTCAAGTTGGTACTTGTGCACGTAGATCCTGCATATGCTACTACAGTCTTGTATGAGGGCCTTTGCATACAATTAACCAAAGTAATATAATTTCCATAGCTGCATTTCATTCTAATCTAATTTGATTTTCTAGTGGAATGGTTTAATCATCTATTTGGAAATGATAGTTTCCCCTCTCTGCTGTATTCTCTTAGGCTACTTTTCCTTTGCTTGGAAAGAGAACAATTATGGACAATTAAAATTACTAAGTGATAAAGAGAAAACATTTGAAATTATGTTTGATAACTTAAGAGTTTGTTGTGCCAACCCTTCTAGTTACAGAAAGGCCTGAAAATACAAAACAAACAAGTATCTCTCCTTGATAGACTGATTATTTACTTTCTTTTTCTTACCAAAAAAGTATTTAGAGATTGTTGGCTTTTTTCCCATATGAATTACTGCCTTCATTTACCCAAAGTGAAATTTTTATGAGTCAGGGCCAATCCAGGCCAGTCTATCTCAACCACATTCCTGGCCTGTTACATTTTTCAGTCTGCCCAGAAAGTTATACAATGGTCCCAGTTAAATCCCATGTTCTGTGGTAGATCTGCTTAGTATACTGCTTGCTCCTTCTGCTCCGCACAGGCAACACAGCACACTGAGTAATGGTTTCTGAAGCAGTGCTTTTAGCCACCTTCCCTTCTGACTACTATTTGAGACATTTTATTCATTTATTTGTTTAGTTCTTCAGCACCTATAGTCTGAGACCATATGGCACTGATCACACCAGAAATTCAAACTCAATTTTCTCCTCTGCATAAAAACAGAACCCCTTCTTGTAAGCTTTGTAGGCTTTCTTATATACATGAACTCTTAACCTATCTCAAAGGATCCACACTCAGATCAAACTGACAATCAACTGAAGGCAATGAAAAAGCGTGTGAATCTTGCAAATCAGCACGGCCTAAACAACAAATGCCTATAAATAACAACTGTGGAGAGCCCAGTAAAAACATCAATACAGTAAGACAGGATGGGGTAAAACATGTGAGGAGTCAAGATAAGCCTCTTCAAATAAGATTTTGAAGGACTGCTGGTAGTAGGCGGGGGCATTAACAATATCAGTACACTTTCTGATTACGGAGAGCCAGGCTGTCCCTGGCCAGGCACAACACAGCATAAGGACTTCATACACTCTTGGCGAGCTACAGGGATTCCCCTCCTTTTGCACAGTCCCAGGCACCAGAAGCTAGATCCCCTCTTCCCACCACCAGTTTACCCCATCCCAGATGAAGTGGAAATAAGACTGCAAACCAGCACTTCACCTCCACATTCCTGTACAGAAGTCCCTGACTCACATGAAATACATAGTGAGCTGCAATTCTCAGTTTCATCTTAAACCCAGCACAAATGCTTTGGCATCCATCAAATAAAGTAACTAACTCAGCTTTGACACTTGAATTAGGACTTCTAGGTCACCAGAGGGTTTTGATGGCACAGTCTCGTACACACTTACATGAACATGCAGAGAGGAACCTATCCGATGCAGACTCTGCAAGGTTTTCATATGAAAATACAAAACAGCTAAATTCACACATTGACCCCTGATATTATATGGTGGAAGATGGTACTGAATGCTCCTCCAACCAGGTCTAAGAAAATCAACAAAGTACAAATCTCAGAATAAATAGGACAGGAAAAATAGTTGATCTCTTTTGGTTCTTAGTTCATTACTTCTACAGTTAAATTGGTCTGTCAATGCTTATGAAACACTCCTCAAAGATTCATACTGCCTGTATCCAAAAATTATTCAGAAATTTAATCCATATATTTCTTTCTTATGCCTTGCCTGGACGGCTGCAATGCTTTCTCAGCAGGTCTACCAGTAAAGCTGATTAGTAGACTCCAAGCAATTCAAAATCCAGCTGCAAGACAAATATCACACACAGTTAAAAAGAAATGGATATTTCTCAACTGTAACCCCAGCATAAACCTTTCAAACAGACTTTTAGTTTGCACTTAGAAACATATAATTTTTGCACAGAAAACAATAAGATTCTAAATTATCTTACTAAGTTACTCATCAAATATTTCATTCACACCTCACTTTTCATTTGGTAATACGGAAAACGAGATATCAGCAGTCTGTTTCAGTAAAACAGGATGCTATTATAATCTGTATTATCACAGAACCCCACTGTGATACATTAATCAGAATAAACTCCTGATCCAGGAGGTTTACCCTTTACCAGGACAAACAGTATCTTTAGAGTGGAGAACGGAGACAAATATAGGACTTTTCTTATCATACAAGGAAATAGGTGACAGCGAGAAAATCCCTTGAATTATCTCCAGCGAAGGCTGGCAGCAATGCCGTGCGCTGCTCTCCTGCAAGCAAGCAAACCGAGAGGAGGGGAGAAAAGCAATCTGGGGAAGGCAGCAGAGACCTACATTAAATGTTAAGTAACTTGTGGTCACAATGTATGCTCCAGCTACAGGGTGCAGCTATACCAACAAACACACATCTTGAAACACAACAGAGCTTACAACGGAAGGTATGTGTGCATGCCTCCGTTTTCTCACACAATGTAAACACTGCAAGACACTAGAAAATGCTTTTCAGGAAGAGATATGCACAAAATGACCTGTGGACCTATTTCTTATCTTTCATAACCGTAATGCTATAAAATAGCTTAATGGTTAATGGCTTTTAAGCAAATTCATATGCATCTGACACTGCAGAACAAACTGATTTGAGATGCGATTGGGACATTTCTATACATCTGATAGAACTTTTTAGACTCTCTCACATTTTCTATATCGAAGTTGTAGTTACTTGGTAAAGTTCATTTCCAAGATAGGAAAATATGCATTCCAGTCTACAGACATTAAGACTGTCAGGAAAATAGAATCTGGATTTTTAAAAAATAGTAAAATATACTAAACTTTGCTAATGCTTATATGGCATTCAAGATCACATACACCATTACTCTCACTTGAACAATCACTGCCCGATATTTTATGTTCTGCCTTCCTCTAAATGCCCTCCAAAAGTTGAAAATGACACTTTTCATGACATCTCATTCTGAACTCACAATAAGCTCGTGCTAAGGTACCAAAATGGTTACATTGCTATCATCTTTCTGTGCATGAGAGATAATTTTTCACTAAAATTTGACTGTAATTTATTCATGCTTGACATTAAGGTATTAACTAATGGAGCCCAATTTCTCAGGAACAACCATATGAATAATGTTGCAATCATTCATTTTAAGTATTATTTACTAAAATCCCATTCTGAATATATTTACATTATTATTAATTGAGCATTCCAAAGGCTTTTTTTTTCCCTATGGCTATCTGGCATTTTTCAGTTCAGTTGCACAACCACCTCCTTCCTCTTTCCAGTTATCAGAGCAGAGGATAAGAAGATTCCTCTTGACACCCCATCCATCACTATCCTTGGTAAAGCTGCAGAGGACACCATGACAATGAGGACACAGGCAGCCACACTTCATTTGGATTTGTCTATCTGTAGAAAACTTAACTGTGAGGGTAAAGTATCCTCACAGTTTAGTGACACTCGTGGCAAGTGAAGAGAATAGGGAAATATGTTTCACTCTTGCAATTTCCCAGTGTATTCTCTTCCCAAGAAGCCAACAGAAAAAGCAGGTAAAGATTCTCCCACTACTGTTGGGAACTCAAAATAATTTTTCAGAAATCAGTGGAAGTTTTATGAAAGAATAACTATTTCTCTACAGCAAACTAGCTAATCATTTCTTTAAACTGTATGTCTAAATAGCACGTCAGCCAGGGCATACCACGGCAGTTTGCATGACAGTTCACACAGAAGGGCACACAAGAAGGGTGTAGTCACCCTACCAGCTTAAGAGTTCTCTGTCAGGGTGGTGGGCACTTGCCTTAGAGTTAAAACCAGTGCTCCTACAGAGTTAGCCCCTGAAATGTGTGATGCACATACGGGATCTACATGGCTGGAGAGCAGCTCTGTGGAAAGGGACCTGGAGGTTCTTATGGACAAGCTCAATATGAGTGAACAGTGTGCTGATGCAGCAAAGAAAGCCAACAGGATGCTGGGTTGCATCAACAAAGGCATCAGCAGCAGAGGTAAAGAAGTCATCATCCCACTCTACTCAGTGCTTGTTAGGTGCCCTGGTTTCACTGGGACAGAATCATAGATCTGCTATGGTCTGCAGGTCATTAGCAGTTTGGAGTCAGCCAAGACAGCTGACTCAAGTTGGTTCAAAAGTGTATCACATCCCATAAACATCATGCTCAGTATAAAGGATGAAGTTTCCAGAGTGGGGGGTGCATGGGTGTGTCAGGTCATCTTTTCTCGTTTTGTTTCATTTCTTCTCATCTCCTGCTTGGAGTTCTCCTGACTCTGCTCCTCTGCCTCCTCCTGAGGACAGACTTCCCATTTATTGTGACCACTGTAATTTGCTGGGCTGGGTATAACTTTGTATATTTTATACTGGCATCAGTATTAGTTCTGCTGTTTGATTAAATCTGTTTTCATTTCAACCTGTAAGTCTCCTCTCCTTTTCCCAGTCCTCCTTCTTGGCTGGTAAGAGTTCATTGGGTGACAGTGCAACTGCTATAGTTTAGTCCCAAACACAGGCTAAACATAGCCTCTATGGAATATGGGCCACACATGAAATACTGTGTTCAGTTTTGGTCCCCACTATGCAATAAAAGATGTTGACAGGCTGGAGAGGGTCCAGGGAAGGGCCATAAAGACCATCAAAGGACTGAGAACCAGCCTTATGAGGAAAGGCTGAGACAAATGGCTTTGTTCATCCTTGAGAAAAGAAAGCTTAGGGGAGACCTTAGCACCATGTTCCAGTATTTAAAGCATGGCTACAAAGATGACAGAGACTCCCTTTTTACAAGAAGTCGCATGGAAAAGATGAGGGTTGATGAGTACAAGTTACTCCTGGAGAGATTCTGATTAGACACAACAGGAAAACTTTTCACAAGGACAATCAGCCATTGGAATAATCTCCTCCGGAAAGTGGTAGAGTCCCCAGCATTGGACATGTGTAAGGTTTGGCGGCTGGACAGGGTGCTGGGCCATCTTGTCTAGACTGTGCTTTTACCAGGAATGGTTGGGCCAGATGATACTTGAGGTCCCTTCCTACCTGATATTCTATGATTCTAAGACAATTTTTGTCAGTGGCTTCAAAGGCATTTGTGTGCATGGAGGTTTAAGTATCAGCCACTGGAGTGGGAGCACAGATGTGTCCATGGTGCCAGCAATAGAATTCTTAAAAGAACGACATTATCTGCACACAGATCCTGCTTTTCCAGGTAATACATACTATAAATGTTTAAAGCTGTCAAAGTGACAAGGAAACTAATTGTGTTCAGAGGCCAGTATTACAGCTGAAGACATCAGCAGCAACAGTGAACTTAGGAAGTCTAACCATCAGATTTTCTGCAAGAAAGCCAAGGAAACCAAGTATCTGTGTGGTCCGGAAGGATTTTACCGAATGACAATAAATCCTCATTAACAATCTCTAAATCTAAAAATGGTTACATATCCTAAGATTAATCTACAGTGTTAACGTCTCTCAGCTGTGCAGATACTTACCTTTCTCTTAGTTAACCCCACAAAAAACTATCTGGGTTGCCGGTATTTAACTTTGTTTTTATATGACAAAGATCCCGAAGTCTATCTCATTAGGTAAGTGAGATTACATTAAAAGTGCAAAGCACCCATGTCTCTACCCCAATTCCATTTATTGCTATGCCAGTGAATCTCCTGCTTGACCTTAGTGAATAAAAGGTAATTCTGTACAGGTAAGTAAAATCACCAACTAAAAGACCTTATTACAGAAGTGGTGCGGCCGACAGTCCTTGAATCAGTTGCATGTCTAAGCTCCACCTGGCCTCCCCAAGGGCACTTGCTTCATTTGCCAGGCTGCCTGCTGTCACCTTCTCAGAGGCAGTGTCCCCTGGATTTCTCTCTCCAGAGCAGGGCTCAGACAGCAGCATCCCACCACCTGCTGAAATCTGCTTAGCAGGTCTGTACCCAGATCAGCGCTTCTCATCACAGAAATGGCAAGGTCACTTACTGCTCTGGACAAAGAGCATTTGCTCTGAACAAGAAGATTTGGGGAGGAAAAGGGGGGAATGTGTACCAAACCAGCAAAGAGTTTACATAGCTACTCAGTTTATTGAGTAGCCATCAATGTGCAATCACAGCCCAGAAGGCAAATCACATCCTGGGCTGCATCAAAAGAAGTGCAGCCAGCAAATCAAGAGAGGTGATTCTGGCCCTCTACTCTGCCCTGGCCAGACCTCACCTGGTACTGTGTCCAGTTCTGGAGCCCCCAGCACAAGAAAGATGTGGACATAGTGGAGCATGTCCAGAGGAGGGCCACCAACATGATCAGGGGAATGGAGCATCTCTCGTATGAAGACAGGCTGAGGGAGTTGGGGCTGTTCAGCCTGGAGAAGAGAAGGCTCCAGGGGAACCTTACAGTGATCTTCCAGTATCTGAAGGAGGTCTATGTAAAGGCGGGGGAAGGTCTATTCAAAAGGGTTTGTAACGATAGGACAAGGAGTAATGATTTTAAGCTAGGAAAGGATAGATTTAGATTGGCTATTAGAAGAAAGTTCTTTAATATGAGGGTGATAGATCAGTGGAATGGGCTGCCCAGAGTGGTGGTGGAGGCCCCATCCCTGAAGTCATTCAAGGTCAGGCCTGACGGGGCCCTAAGCAGCCTGACCTAGGTAGAGATGTCCCTACTTGTGTAAGGAGGCTGGACAAGACGACCTCTAGAGGTCCCTTTCAGCCTAAAACATTCTATGATTCTATGATGCTATGATCTTCCACAAACAGCCCTTGGGTATTGGGAACATCAGAGTCTTCAGAGATGTCGAGGTCTTGAAGATAGTCCAAGTAGGTTATGTGAAATTTATTACCTAATAGTTTCATTATCCATAGTTTACATTTATTATCACTCTTGGCTTTACTTTCTCCATAAAGTATTCCATATTTTACCCATTAAAACAAATAACCCTTTAGAAATACCTAAAATACTGTTTGAATATTCCCAGGCTCAAAAGTATACCAAAGGACAACAAACCATGTCTTTACTTTCGAACTTGAGAATTTCCATTTACTTCACTGAAATTCTTAAATATATAGCAGTCAAAGAAGGGATGCCACAGTTAAAATGTATTTATATTACTGAACATGATACAACTGTTGACAAAGGTAAAACATTTGCCATCTTAAACTAAGGTGAACCTCATTGCCGTCTTTTAGACCTTACTTCAAAGCACTGCTTTGAAAAGGTTTTGTTTTAAATCTGAGTGCACTGCAGAGATATTAATTAAATGATCTAACATCATTATTACAAGACCATACTAACCTGACTTACAGGTAGGGTCAGTTTTAAATAGTACTGATTCTGCTCACAAAAGATTTGCAATTCAGTCTCAGAATTTGCCTCCTGCCGTATAGGGGGGAAAAAAAAATACTTCTGCCATTGAAAGGAATATTCTCTATCCTTGCCCAAAACTTCATTTGATTTTATCTTTTTTTTTTTTTCTCAAAGCATCAATGCTAGAGTTGTGTGATAATATAATAATCAAATTTCACTTTAGCTTAGTTTATTAAGGGAAAAAAAGGAGTATTTTTTCTGTGAAAGTCATAGTGCTCCTTTGTCACCACACTTCTAAATTAAATCCAACAGAAGGGAACAAAAGGACAAGTTTTAGCATATCCCCTTCCTAAAACTTTCAGGAAAATAGCTAGCTGGAAAGAGAGTTCACCTTTTCTCTCCCATCTCTCTCCTTATCCAAGAGGAAGGTCAAAAAGTCAGCTCAAACATCATAGGATACTAGCAGGTCCATAGAGTTCATGTCCTCAGCCCAGAAGAGGTTCAGAGATTACACCTTATTAAAGGTAGCAGGACCCACACGGAACAAAGCCACAAGAAAAGAGGTTCATAAATACCACCATTTCCCAATCTGCAAAATGCACATCACACTCATGATTGCCCTGAAAAGCTCAGAAATACAGAACCTAGGGGCTCATAAACCTGACATAAATCCCAAATGGTTTCTTAATCTTATGATCACAACATGAAAAATAATTTTTTTTAATGCTTCAGCTTGTATTCAATTTCTTGAATCAGTTATATGTGGTTTCATGCAGTTGTGTAACCACAAGTAGAATCTGTCCTGAAGGCTATGAATGGTTTCCTTGGGAGGACACTAATGGCACGGTTGAAATGAGCTCCTCAAGATGCTGTGAGCTTTAAAAAAGCCTCTAACCATATTATCTGGCAGAGCTTTTATTGTGATAACACACCGCAATTATTTTCTGTTTTGCAGCATACTGAGTGAAAAATGTAAAAACGCTAAACGTTTTGTAAAAATTGTCTGAAAATGGAACTGTTTTTTAAAGAAAGTTTCTTTCATGATATTGTGAAAAGTAGAAGAGCCAGCGAGTGAATGCCTGTACATGAATGCATTTCAGCATCTATTTTTCTGTTGGAAATGAGGGAAAAAAAAAAAGTATACATAGGGATTGTGTCTGTAACTTCCCTCTAAATTGTATTTTGTTACAAATATAATTACCAGATGGTGATGCTCAGGTGTAGTCATTCACTTTGTTTTGTCTTCTCAATACAAAGCAGAAGAAATAGAGGAAAGGAAATTTTATCCCACTGGAAATTTGCTTTTAGTGATTTCAAAAAAAATTTTTATAGTCACAGGGTACTAACTACACAGAAATATTCCTCTTGCTCTGGCAAGGCTTCTTTGCATTGCAATTGTTTCTTCATTACCCTTCTTACCCTTTCTTGCAGCAGAGACCCAGATATCAAAAGAAGGAAGATGGTATATGATCTTAAAGCCAGGCTCTTCAAAATTGGGTGCCATATTTAGGCATCTATATATAAATGGCCTGATTTTCAAAAGAACCGAGCACTCATCAGTTCCCATTGATTTCAATAGGACCTAAAATTGATCACACCTCTGCAAATCAGGCCATTTCTATTTAGGCATAGGCATGGGAATAGACTAGAATCACTTTGAGCATCTGTGTTTAAAATCAACAGCCAAAAGTTCTACCACAGAGTTTTTGGATAAAGATTGTCAACTGCGAATGAACTCACAGGAGCAGAAGAGTTTAAACAGAGATACCTGAGCTGTGACACTTCCTATTGCCCAAAGGGAATTCATGGGAATTTTGCTGTTGAGAACAACTTCTCTTAGCAGCTCTTTAAAATACAGAACTTTTATATTTGTAAATAAAGTGGATCCGAATAATCTCATATTCATTTTCTTTCCTACCTAAAATAACCCAGTTCTCAGTTTCCATTTTGCTAGCTGCCTGCTGTGACACTAAAAATTATGTTAGTTACGTAACAACATGCTCTTTGTAGCCGCAGAATAAGAGAATAGTGACAGGGACTGGGACAGAGAAGTCCCCATGATGTTTCAGCTTTAGCTGTTTAATGACAGCAGGTTGCAAATGCACTTTGCTGAGCTGGAAGGAATTTGCTCCTTTATTCAACAGAACTAGAAGTTTCAATTAAAAAAAAGGTTTAAATTGCATGAACAAGAGGCATGATTTTCATTTTTAAATATTGTAATTCTTGGGAATCAAGAAGCCAGACAAATTAATTTTATGTGCAACTTCAGAGACAAGAGAAGCAACAAAAGCAACACTATCATTTCACAGAAAATGTCAGATTTTCTTTAGAAACTATAAAAATTACATAACTGTGATCCAAACTGCTCTCCTTAAAACCTCTTTTTCTTTAAAGGTACTCTTTTACAGACCTTAATAAATGCACAGAGGCAAAGATCTTCACAGTAGCACTGACTCAAGCCAGTGAATTCACACAGCGCTGAGTTGTTATGCAAATACAGAAGCTTATACCTGGAATTAACACGGGTTTATGTGATGCTGCACCCAACCTCATATATCCCTACAAGGCTTATCTGTTATGTTACGTGATAAAAGCTGTACAATCTCAAAGGAGCACAGAGTGAGAAGGTGGGGCGTGAAAAGCCAAAGTAATACCTTGCCAGGCTGCATCCAGGGCTGCCCCAGGAGAGCTCATCCCCCATGTCCAGGCGTGAAACCCATCAAGTCAACACTACCCCAGCTTTTGACTGAGGGGGCTGGCTGCCTAGGTGGCATGGGACACGGGATGGGATACAGGGGAAATGGCAGCTCAGACACCTCTGTATCACTGTCCTCAGCAAATGCAATTCCAGCATCACTCTGTGGAATTTGATAGCCTTGCAATCAGGATAGGTGAGACAGGTATGAAAACAGCAGTGATGGGCTCACAGCAAGAACTCTCACATGCTGGTTTGTAAATACAAACTCTCAGCACAGAAGTTACTAGTCACACCCGTTAGCTCCTAAAGGACTGCTCCTGAACTACAGCAATGGGAACACTGCTTCAAATCTGCATATGCCTTTGCTCCTCAGGAACTTTAATGAGTATCCTTCATCACTCCTCTCTTCACACTCCAGGGAGAGGCTTGTACCAAAACTGTATCTTTCTCCCTGACCATAAGACAAGAAAATTATGGTGCCTTCTCTTTTTGACAGTAATATATTTATATGTTGAAGCAAATTTTCTGTAAATTTGTTTTCCTTGTCACAAACTCACTGAATCTTAATGCCTTTGCAATAAACAAGTCTTGTAAAATGAGAAAAAGGAAAGGGTTCAGGAGCAAGGCTGTTTTGTCTCAACCTGACAGCTAGCATGGACACTGCTGTTCTTTTATGGAGGTGTTTTGGGATGAATGTCACTTAGGTGACAGTGACGGAGAAGTAGCAGCAGAAAAAAAGTTGTCTTGTAACTCTGATTTGGAGGTTTACATTAAGAACTCAGAGAAGTATTACACCTCAAAGACACATAAAAGGAATGATTAAAAGCTGGCTGCAACTGCATTGTGAATGAGTGTAGGAGAAAACCAGGCATTTGTGATGACAAATCAATCTATGTCTGTTCACTGAATCCAAAAAGGGCAAGCGAACTTCTGCAACCTGAGACCCTACTGCTCCTTTTAACACTGTGATTTCTTATTCTAAGTTAAAGTGTGCCAGGGATACATTCCCTCTGCTATAGAGAAAGAAGTTTCGCTAAGACACAGAACATGCTGTACATAAGCACAAAAAGCTAAAGTGTAAAAAAATTAAACAGCAAGAGTGTTGGGGAAGCTGTAGCCTGGTTCCACTTTGAGGCTAAACTGAAATACAAACTGCTGAGACAGCTTGCTGACTTGCACTGAAGCAGAACTAAGTGTCCATGAACATAAAGAAATCTTTCCAGAAGAGTACAAAACATATATATCCTTGCATTGTGACAGAAAAATAGTGCATTTCAGTCACTTCAGACAAAAGAGTGAATTCATTCAGATAAGAGTGGCTGGGGGGACGGAGTTGTGTTTTTTTTTCCTTCTTGTGCACAATGTATAGCTTCTGTAAATTCTGTTCATTATTTTTCCCTACTGTTAGTTACAAATACTCCCTTGTTAGACCTCATTGATAGCACTTTCACATAATCCTAGAAAAGGGCTGTGGCATCAAGTTTCTATTTTGAGGCTCCCTTGCACTTTTGACTCACACAAATTGCTGCCTTCATGATTGTTCTACTTATAAATAATTTCTGTGTTATTGTATATATACACAAAGAAACTCATGATCACATTATTATAAACTCACAAGTCTAAGGAGGCAAAAGATAAAAATAAAATGGGAGACTGAAACTGGACTCCTGAAAGAAATGTGGTTCATAAATAATGGGATAAGACAAAAATTACAGATGTTGCAATTATCTACAAATGAGGCTGATATCGATAAAATACCATATATCATATCAAAGCTGATTTCATTAGACCATCCTATCAGTTCCTAGATATTTGAGTTGACATTTTTACTCAATGCCTTCCCTTTTTTTTTTCTATCATTTACATACTTATCATTAATATGCATGTATCACTTATTCCATATTTCCTCTTGACTTGGATGTATTCTGACCAGGGTCAGAAAAAATACGTCAGGAAGCGATACTATAAATACTTTTACCCCTGAATGTACTTGGTTTTAAGTAAAAACTGGAGGAAATAAATACATAACTGCAAAGGTACACTGTTAACCAAAGACTTCCCAACAGGTCAAGGAGCCTTCCCACCCTTTCCTGTCCTGGGCTGTACACAATAAGTGGAGGGCTTTTTACACTACTTATATGTTCCTGCTGTATTTTTCAAGACAACTGGTAGGCATTGACATAAAATGAACTGTGGAAATGACTCAGTTTAAAATAATGGTAAAAAGTCTATTTTCATTTTGAGCTTTACAGAGTGACCTGACAACACCCACACTACTGCAATCAAAGAGGTGAATTCAGGTAAAAGAGGTCAAGATAGGCACTTCAAACTAGTTTTTCTAACAAAGCATAACCTCTGAAATACACTGTCAACTACAGCTTTTGAGAGAGTCCTTCTGTAATGCAGAGGTAGAGTCTGTGCTCTTTGTCTCCAGGTCTGTTGTGTTCCTTACTGCTGGATTAAAATGATAAGTTTTGTTCCAAGATCAAGTTTTACAAGCAAAAGTTTTATATTTTCATTCAAGTTGCTGATAAATATATGAAGGAGCACTAGACGAGCAGATTTCTCTAATAACTTGCTGATTTTCTGAGTTATATTTGTTTTCTTTTTCTTAACTTTCATGGTTTATGCAATTTGTTTAGCCCTATTAGCCTTGGGTTTCTTTAGCCATTATTATCAGCTCTCAGCTACTTGACATATTTTTATACCCATTTTCCTTCCATTTACTTATTAGAAACATACATGTATCACTGTTTCATATTTCTTTTTGACTTGGTGGTTTCTGACCAATTCAGATCTAAATAAATGTGGATTCATGGTTTTCAGGGCACTGAGGAGGATAACCTTGAACAGTTTTGTTGGTTTTTTTTGTTAAGACTTAGCCTAACTTAAAGGCATAGTCCTGCTCAGTATAGTGACATAGTGTTTTGAAAGACTAGTCTCATACAGGCCTAAATTCTGATCATCCCATTTGCAAACAGAAAATACAGCTAAAGGATAATCACTGCAATCTGCACAGTGGCTATTTTTCAGCTTCCATAATTCGCTGTTTAGAACAATGGGATTGCACATCTGGAGGCTGACTAGTTCAACCCTTTGCTCAAAGCAGGGTCACCTACAGCAGGTTGTTCAGGGCTGTGTCCAGTCAGGGTTTTAATATTTTCAATGGTGAAGACTTCATTGCCTCTCCAGACAGCCTGATCTATTGATTATACATTAATACCAGTGACTAACTAGAGATTGATATATTCTACTTATAGAATCATGGAATCATAGA
>VYZX01012448.1:1396-11396 GCA_013401335.1 Brachypteracias leptosomus
GACACCAACAAATCCTTTTTTACAGCAGGTATCTTACTGGGTACCAGAAATTATCTACCCAGAAATAAGCCACTGCCTCAGCTGGGAGTGCCCTCACCACACAGATGGAGATGCTACAGAGGCACAATGCCAACTTCTGTGGATATTTCTAGAAAAGAGAAGAGAAACGTAGGTGGATAGTGAATCTGTGTACTCAAAGCAGAAGCTGTCTAGCCAGCCATATGAAGAGCAAAACGAAAAGAATTATTTGAAATTTCTATATATGTTCTGTACAACTGGTCTACCTGTTTGCAATGAGTCCATAAACATGATTAGAAGAGGATCGAGTGCTTTTGTAAAAAGAAACCTGCTTCCATTGGTTAGGTAGGAGCACTGGCTTCAGCCATGTTAGCAGCCAAATATTCAGAGAAGCATCTACATACATGTCCCATAAATTTTACCAGAGTACTTATTTGCTGCGTGTATGTGAAAGTGCAGAGATTCACAAAGAAGTACTTTCATGTTCAGAGAAGCTAAATCGCAGTCCTCATGCACACTAAATTATCAATGAAATCAGTTGGAATTTGTTGACATAAGGATTACCAAATTAGCCAAAACCAGGCAATCACATGCAAAAGGTAATCAACTCATAAAATAGGTAATCACACCTACAAAAACGTGTTTGCTCTTGCACATTTTTCACACATTACTAAAGAGCCCACTGAAAATGTGACCAGAAGCCTCTAAAGCTACACATAATCTCAGGTTTTTATTTATTTCTGAAATTCATAATATTTGTAGTTCTTTAGAACTGCCTATAAAGTTAATGAAACATGGTGCAATGAGAAGTGGTAGTGACCACAGTTATTTCTGATGACCTATAAACCACCCAGATTAGCCCATCTTGCAGCAGGAAAAATTATATCCTGAATCTCATGCCAGGAAAGGAGTTAAAAGATATTCCATGTGTTAATCCTGTCACTGATGCTACCTTTATGCAAGTATACCTAGACTTGACCACCTCATTCCCCAGGAAGCAGCACAGGATACACAAAGTCTCTGGGAAAAAATGCTTTACCTATCTTGCCTATTTCTTAGCTTTAATAATACTGAAAATAGTGGAAAACAGGAGTACAATTAGGGATATGCAATTAACCAAATTTTTCTAGCTACTGGAAGTAGCTTCAATTAGTATGCTTCAATGTAAATGAGAACAAAATCTGGTCCAGTGCTCATAATTTGAAATTAGAATCCTATTAGCAGATGTCACTACACTTTTTTGCTAGTGAAGTTCATGGCTTAAAATGAAAGAGTTTAATATTACAAAATATTACAGTTATATTTTAGGCCTCCAGAAAGAGTTACTAATGTCTTAGGTCAGGAACAACTTGCTGTCTCTATTGTTTCATCAAGGATTTAGGTTTTATAATGACCATATATGGGAATCTTAAACTGTTAGGCATTAATATGGATTGGCAGAGAATTTGTTTAAACAGAGAGCTATTTTAGAAGAGAATTGGAAAGGAGGCCTACTAGTGAGAAAACAGCATTCACATTGTTTGTATTGTTAGAAATAGAGATTATACCAAAGGTTCCACTGGTAAATAAAAAGATACTGCTTCTGACATCAGACTTCCCACTTGGGCCTCTGAAATAACAGGCAAACAAAAGGCACAAACTGCCCTGCCCCTGCTGCCCGTCAGTGCACTAGCAGATTTAAATTTAAAATACAATCCAGATTTAAATTTAAAANATCCAGATTTAAATTTAAAATACAATCGGCATTAAACTGAAGTAAAATGCCCCTAACAATTTATATGAGGTAAGACTTGCAACATTTAGAAGTGAGCAAATGGCACAGCCCGTACCTCAGGCTACAGGGCACCTATCCAGGCATTATTTCAAGCACAAGAGAAAGGGAGCCAACGTATTCTAAGCAATTTCTTAGCAACTGGTGGGCTGGGGACTTGAGGGCAGCACACACACCTTAGGCCCATACCTGGAGCACGTGGCACACTTAAAGATCAGTGGTTTTCACACAAAGTGATTCTTATCCTGTTTTTTTCATTTTAATCAAATTCCTTACAGAGTTTTTGTTTCAGAGTTCTTAGTCTTACATTTCAAATTGTTCTAAAACTTTAAAACCTTTTAAGATTACCAAAGTTCAAACAAAATTTCTGAGTACATTATTTTAGCTGCCTTATTTGACTGAAAAATTGTGTGACCAAAAGACACAGAAAATTACATGTAGGACTTAAAAACCAGAGTTGGTTACTTGCCACTAAATTACAGAGCTCAGTTTGGACTGAAAATTAAGCATATTGAAAAAAAAAATTAATTTTGAGAGAAATCATTCTTTGCATGAGACATTTTTAACCGTATCTTTTTTTTTAAAGAAAGAAGACATCTTAAGCACCTTACAATATCTTTCATTTAACAGTTGGCAGAAGGAAACTCCCAGATGAACATTGGCCTGTGTCTTTCTCTTTAACCAGCTGAGTGATCCAAGCTTTTAATAAAGCTGTTCCAATTATTGTAAAAGTCATCTAGTACCTTATAGCCACAAATATTGACAGTTTATTGCACAACGCATTCATGACATTTGAAGGTCACATCATACATAATACATACACTTTTATAAAAGTGTCTGGAACAAAGAGATACATGATCAGCAATTACATCTTACCATTTGAGGGTATGATTTTATACTTGTTTAAAATGAAATACTATATGAAATGCAAATTGTTAATAAAACACAAAATAGTTCATTTTCTATATTTATTGTTTTATTAATCAGTAGTTCTGAGTTCAGTTTACAAAATCAACAGAATGCAGCCTACGTCCCAGGAAGCTTACAGTTAAATATCATTATCCTGCAAACCATCACACATTCTCAGCTCGACATGAGAAGAAAGTAAGCTTAAAACGTCAGTCTTGCTACCGTATACCTCTCCAGCCATACTGAATTCAGCAGAACTTCAACACTTAGATTTGACTCAGGACCTCAGCACATTATTGAAAGATTATTTTTGATAAAATTGAATCAAAATGAAGCTGAAAAGAGGGATGAAGAATTTTTTTTCATGTACGCACATGCAGACATATCAAACTTCTCCATCTTCTTCCAGTGCTCATGACTTTTAAGGCCATTCTATAAAATCACATGCACAAATGGTATAATTAAAAGATGTAAGTTGCACTTTATGCAGTCAGACCTGTGCACAGTCCTTCAATTAAATCAACAGACATCAGCAATACATGAAGCATGACCAAGAGAGTGCTTTGTCTTTGGTTAAGGAGTCTTCACTTTTATGGTGTCACCACTAGATTCTGGAACCTCCAGCTACCTAACGAGAGCTGAGCTTGCAGCAAACAACCACAGATCACTAAATTGTTCACTCTAACACTATTTTTGTTGGTTTGCTTCAAAATCCTGCTATTTTCTTTCCTAAGCTCTTCCACATGAAAGACTCTTCCACCATTCTATTCTTTCACTGGCCTTTCAGTTCTGTTAATCCAAAGTCATGACTTCGAAATCCCACTTCCTTAATTTGCCTGAATATATCAAAGCACTTCAGATCCCAAATCACTGAGTTTGCCAGATGAGGCTCATGAAATTCCACTAGACTTGTACAATCTTTCCATGGGAAAAGTGGATGCTTTAGAAGAGGATGTACTTCATCATTATCAGAACGATGGCTCTATTTACTAACTTGAATGTAACTCAAGTTGCTCAGTCATGAGCTTCTGCTTGTTCTTGCTTCCTTCAGGAGCACACATCTGAGTTGTCAAAACACCTGATTGTACTTCTCTGTTCAGAACATGTACCTTCACAAGCAAAGCAGATATTTAGTCTTTGGATCAACAATGCTGGGCTTAAACATGTACTCAAGGTGCATACTGCCATTGGTATTTTGCCATGTTCTTTGTCATCTAGTCTCAAAATTTACTGTGGTGTTCATTTATACTTCTGATAGCAATGTTAGCACCCAAACCTTTCATATGATACACTTTCCATAGTTTTATCCTTTTCCTAAAATAAACTCAGAATATTCTGGATGAACCAAATGTTCATGCCAACAGTGGCCTGTGATTCTCAAGTAAGCCTGTCTCACTAGTTTTCTTACCTAAACCCTTGACCCGCTTGTGTTAGTTATGATCTTGACACCTAAATTTGGAATGGGCACTTGATTACTGACCAGGGAGGACAAGGTCTTTCCACACTTCATACAGATTGTTTACTGCTTTTGGAGAAAAATCCAGTGGGGAATCTAAACAGAGAAGCTGTCCAACTGGACCATCTTTTGGATTTGTATGTGTTATTTGTAGGCAGGTGTTCAGGTACCAGATGGCCTTAAAGCCCATACTACTCAGGTTATAGCAGCTTCTACAGGCTGTCTGCATCATATTCCCATCTCTGAGATTTGCAGAGTGGCTACATGGAGCTTGATAAACACTTTTACCTAGCATTGCTCTCCTGATGCCAAGGCTAGATCAGATATCCAATTTGGGAGAGTTGCCTTACAGTCCCTCTTTAATTAAGTACTCCTGATCTCCCACTCCTGGGATGGATTGCTACTGCTGATTAAGCTCCAGAAGTAAGGATCTGTGGAGGCAATTTCATGAGGGAGAAAATGAAGTTGCTAGCTAATCAACTAAAATAACCATTAACTGGACTTCTGTGAATGAATATATTGCCGCCTTCTTGCTTCCATACTTTGTTTCTTCCACAGGTTAGCATCTCTACATACCTATAAATCCAAACAGGTAAGGTGTACTTCATTATGACCTCTGTCTTGTTCCTAAACTACACATGGGACAAACAGAACCATTTAGTATAGTGTACAGACTACAATATGAAGAACATCCAAACCAGCATCAGTAAACTGTAGGAGGGATGGTAAATCTGGGTGGAAGAGAGTGGTATTGAACCTATTTTTTCTAGGTTCTTCCTACGTGCCCAACAATGCAGAATCTGAGAGGTTTTAAAAGCACAAATTAACGCTCAACTCCAGATAGTTTTCAAAATCCATTAGCATCTTTTAAAAATCTTTTGAGTACTTGTATGGATATATTTAATAACTACAAGAGCCAAGTTTCACCCTGAGTTGCTGGGCTTAAACAAATCCAAAACCCAAATAAACCATTTTTTCAAGTCAGAACCTCAGACTTACCTACATTACAAGTAGCAATCAGGGCATCAGGTATCATTGGAGAAGTTTTTGCATACTATTAAGAAAACCCTTTTTCATTATTATTATCTTAGCACAGGGTAGCAAAATCAGCATAGAAGTGCCAGTAGCAGGTCATCAGATTTTATAAAAATGCATTCTAATAAAGAAAAATGTAAATTATTTAAAATGTCACAGAACATCTTTCTGTAGACGACAGTAAGAAAGAAACCAACAATAGAATCAGTCACATAAAAACAACTGTACAGGTAGCTAAATTACTAATTTCCCCCTCAACAAAATAAGAAAGAATTAAAGACTGCCATTCCATTTACAGATTACTGATTACAGAGGTGCTGACAGAGTCTCCAAAAAGTGAATAATGTCACGGTGTGTGTTACAACATTTGGACAGACTATGATAGTACGACTTTTCCAGTATCTGAATTTTCTTACTTTTTACTTTCCAGTGCTGCCTTTAAACTAAATGACTGCTTTGAGCTAATACAAATACCTCTGTAAATAATTTTTCTCCCATTAACTCCCATTTAACTTCTTTGGTACATGCCACTTCAGTATAATTTCCAACTTCTTTCCCCATTTCACAAAAAACCATGCTGCACTTGAAGAAATACTTATGAGCAACTCTGAACTGCTGAATCTGTTTTACTAACATTCTTTTTTCTATAAATAAAATATGTTCATAACAGGAATTTTGCTATAATGGAAAAATATTGATTAAATTCATTACTTTTAATCTTCAGAAGGGATTCTTTAACTGTTCAGTATGTTTTTTCCTCATTGGTTTAAACAGTGTATTGTGGGCATACTGAGACCACGATGTCTTTAAATATTCTATTACATGAATGGGCTCATTAATTTTTTTATACTAATGATGTATCTCAAACAGTACACTACTAGGTCAACCTGTATCCCTGTTTTGTAAAAGAGCCTTAAAGTACACTGATAATATAACATGCTATTTGTGGGCTATAAAAATATGAAAAGCTGCCTATGGAGCTGTTTTATCAATAATCTAGTTTCCCTTTTCTACTATGAAAATATAAAGTTTTTTATTTGAACTATCCTGGTAAAAAAAAAAAAAAGAGAAAATAATACTATTTTGAACACCCTCCTCTGATTTAGCTGAGCTTGTGGCAATAACTGGTTTAGGCATAGGCTTCAGTATGCTGGAATGATCCTGAAACTAATTTTGCATGTGTTGGAGTTGGACTGTGGCCATGCACGTCAGTATGCTGGAACAGAGTTATCTAAATCCTGAGCCTTATTTTACATGTGCTGGTGTTGGACTGTGGCCCTGCAATCTTTTAGGTCTCCATCTGTAGCTATCAAAGCCAGGGTGTGCCCAGCCACTTGCTACTACTCACTGCTTTCCTTCCACAGGAAAGCTACAGGCTCGCAACCACCCTCCCACACACCGGTGTGACTGGGAGCTCTTCAGAGTCCTGGCAGGTCTCACCAACCTTCCTCTAAAGCCTCTTTGCTGCCATGGCCAGCCTTTTGCAGTACATCACACTTGTATCACTATAATCTGAAATAGCCATCAAGCCCCACATCAGTGATGAGAAATATCAACCTCTCGGACAGATGCTCCCCCAGATTCAGTGAGTTAATTCCTCTTTCAGCATCAGGTAAAACAGCCCACTAAGTTTTAAGCAAACTGTGGAGACCACAGCTCCCAGACTGATGGAAAATCTCACCAAGTTTCCCAGACTACAGTGCTTTCCTCACGACCATCGGCCAAAGGGATTTGAAGTCCAGATGGTCTAATCAGAAGATAGCAGTTGTTTTCTTCTGGGGAAGGGGACAAGAAAAGATCAGGCACTCAGAAGCTACGTTCCTCCAAAAATACAAGCAGCACTGGCTGTGCATAAATCTGGAACACCAACACAGAGGCAGCAATGTGGACTGAGCAAAGCAAAGGCAGTTGTACAAAGTACTTATCGCGCCCCTAAGATGAACTAGTAACCTCGAGGGACATACAGGCTGATGGTTACACAGGACAAAGTTTTGCAGTCCTTCTTCCACTTGTTTACAGTTTCTCTACATTAATCCACCAGCAAATACATATTTCAACCCATCAGGAGCATCTACAAAATTAGGAGATAATCTAGACTAAATTATCTACAAGCACATTTCTCTACCGAAATTAGTCACATTTTGTCTCTATGGAGCCTACCAAACTGAGGAAACAACTTCACACTAAGGTCAAAATTAGACATTCAGATGAAGATCAGGCATTCTTCTGTGACTGGACAGACACAAGCTAGCTTACTGTCTGCCTCTGAGACAGAGGAAGGCTGTTGTCCATCTCTTAAGTTATTAGCAATGCACTTTCTTCCAACTCCAATGGTAAAAGAAATTCAAAACCCAGGTAGTCTGCATGCACGGAAGCACCTTTTGTTTAATAAATAATTCAACCATGTATTCCTATTTAATTTAAAAATGGTCTGACTGAATAGTCAACAGAGTGAACTAAAGTTGGCAAAATAAAGTGTTGAAAAATTAAAAAGTGTATTCAAGGCCATATTCATTTGCTTCACTTCTCATATACTGGAGAGACAGGCTGCGCTGAAGTTCTAGCTTTTTTCTTTTTCTTTTAAATTATACACATACAGTCACACGAAGCTCACTTGATTTTGAATGCTGTCTTGCGCTGGAATTAGTCTCTCTCTCTTTCTGTTACCAGCACAGCAGCCACTGCTCCTCTACATCATGAAAGTCACCAAAAATTCAGAAAATGTTCTCATGAGCTTCTCCGCCATGCCTGTGACTACTGACCATCTTGAAAAACAGAAATCCAGAAAACATTCTTGAAATATTCAGACTACCAGCTGAACGATGGTCCCATATATTAATACATGTATGGTAAGGTCCAGGAAACACACCTGACTGCAAAAACCTGCAGATAATGATGCAATGAAGTCCACCCCAGGACTGAATTTGTAACACATTACGGCAAATGCACACAAATACTTGGAATCAGTCACGTGCATTTAGTACTGACTGATCCGCTTGAAGACCATCAAAAGCACATAGAAGTATCTAAAGTATGAATTCACAGACTGTTTCTGTAAAACTAAATTCTTAGCAGTAAGCAGCTGAGGATAAGAAGGAACAAAGCAAACAGAGTCAACACTTACAATTAGCCTTCTGTACCACATTTGAAATAATTTCTTGAATCTTAGAGCAGATCGTAAGGAAAAAGCAATGCTGTGGCAAAACCTCCTTATTTCACATTCCTGGAGATCTACCTGTTCCCCCAACACATCCCAAAGCAGCAGCAGATACTTAATGCCTTCCTAAAAAAGCACAACCTTTTAGCCTCCACTCTGCTGACTGTTTGATTCCCATCACTGTGAATGGCTTTACAGTGTTTTGCACCATTTCTGATCAGCATCTTCTGAACCCATGACCACTCTGTAACCATCAAGCAACATCCACCAACAAGAAATTACCAGCTTGATGATGCTCACATGACATTAAATGCTGACAGAAGGAAATCTTAACTCAGAAAGGTAAGATACGCAGGAAAGATGATCTTTACAGAGAAGGAGAATATTGGAAACCCAACACGTACAAAATAATGCTGACTTTAAAGAAAATGACTCAGCAATAACATATCTTTCAAGGTGGATATACTTATTTAAAACACATCTTCTTAGAGCCACAGGATGCCAGACATGAGTCACGTTTGGAAGAGACAGAAGTTTCAAAAGTACATCTTGAATAATCACAGTATATGGAGGAAGAGCAGCTTTTCACCAAATTTTCACCTTTCTGAACAGCAGGAAAATTACCTGCAATATAAAGGATGAAAACACTAACACTTTGCACAGATAGGAAACTTCCAACACAATGCTCTGTTGTGACAAAACAGCCTATGAATTACATGTACAAAATAAATCTCTGAATCTGACAAAATCTGAACAAATGCACCAGGATAACTACAGAGATTGTTTAGATCCAAATTCCTACCCTGCAACTCAGAGTCTTAAGATTCTAATTTGAGCCAATCACCAGCCTACACTGGAACACTGTGCAATAAGGACCACCGCAGTGAACGGACTGATTTAAACTCTGAGAAGGCAGGCTACTGCATTTGTGGAGACACATGTTTCCATCCCTTTTCAGGATGGTACTAGTGGGAGCCACTCCAACAGCCTGGCAAGCCCACGCAGAATTTGGTACATAAACTGGCTTGCAACCGATTACATTTGAAAGCTGTCTACAGTGGGACTGGCCAACCTAACAAAGTAATGTATGGGGTTGAGAAAAGGTGAACGGCACTATAAACTGGTCAAATGAAAGTGAAATAATTTCAACAATTTTACTAGTACTGGTTCTTTTCTGGCTACAGATTCTATGATATCTCACTACAGATACGTGCCCTGTCATGAGAGTCATACATACTTGCTTCAAAAAAGAGATCCTGTTGACTCCTGGGCAGTGGGGTTTGATGATACATGCTGAAACATTTTAATAAAGGGTGGACAACCAAAACCTGTCACTGCTTAACAGTCAGTAACTCTATACTGCTATCATATCAAATTTTACCATAAAACTGAACTTTTATTCAGAGAGATTAGTATTTTGTATTTAAAATAAACAACGATGGGAAGATGCAATTTAGGAAAGGCAGCTCAGACACCAGACAGGATGTCGATGAGTGTTGCAGATCTGTTGAATCGCATTCCAGAAAGAACTGCTGGATAGACCATCACCTGCAGTACTGCTCCACTGAGTGCTGTTCACCAAACAACAACATATGTACTTCTCTGTATTCCAGGGTTCTTTTCAATTAATATTTGTTTTAGTTACACTTAAGCA
>VYZX01012448.1:16396-22193 GCA_013401335.1 Brachypteracias leptosomus
GCATTCAGTGACTACAGAGCAAAAAATAGACCTGCACTACTTCATGGAAAACTCTCCATCTTATCAGCCAGCAATCAGGTCAGGAAGCCAGGTGAAGCTCAGCACGGCTGTCTCCGGACAGCTGGATGACAGAGCAGGGAAATCTTGAGAACAGCATCAGAATGGGAGCAGAACCAAAAGAGGGGGACAGTCAAGGGATAAAATGCCATAAAAAACTACTCCTACAGTTTACAAATTACAACTGAACATTTGTATGGTCTGGGTGATGAAAATAAATAAATAAACAAACAGGTAAGAGGTAGGGAATCTGAACTATGGGGCTCTATTTCCAGTACAACCACCGAGCTGCTGTAAAACTCAGTTTACCTATTTGACAGGCTTAGTTAATTAATGTTTGTAAAGTGCTTTGAGATCCCTGGATGATAGTGCTATATAGGTATAAAGTATTATTATACTAGAAAGTAAAACGTCCCATAAAATAGATATTGCCCTAAATTCTGGTAAAAGTTAGTGCAATAATGTAAAAAGCTGGTTATGTGCCTACATTAAACCCAGATTTAAAAGCATTAGCACATCACCAATGTGCTCCTGTTTGGCATGTGTTTTATGCCCAATACCCTACTCTGGCACATTAACAATCTGTGTATTCATTTATCAGCAGTACATTTTGAATTGTATATTTATGGCACAGTGCACTTTTCATAGCTGAAAATTAATGAACATGCCTCTCTCGTAACAAACAAGCACCTGTGCTGCATAGTTAGTAATCGGAAACAGATTTATTTTTATTAGTGTATATGTGGGCAAAATTTGTATTTTTTTTAAACTATGGTATGCTAAAAGCTTGATTATAAGAGCATATTCTGCCAAAGGATATCTTTGTTTTATAAACTTCTTATAATTTCTGCCTGTAATATTTTCTTTTCAGATTTAGTGATAATGCCTTCATATAGAATGTAATCATTTGTTTGCAGAGCATACTTGTCTTGACAAATCAAGTTCTGAGCCGTTGCCGACCACTACTATAACAAAATGAAAATCCACAAGTAATGAGGAAGATGGAACTGAGTATTTAACCATTTCAGCTAAGGAGCACTTCCCAAATACCTTTTCACATCATGCACAGCTCCGATCAAAATCTTATTTACCTGAATCAGTCTGGACAAATTAATCCTGGAGATGAACTCTTCCTATTTCCTGACATGTTACTCAACAGCATTGCTTTTTCCTTTTTAATGACAGAGTTTAGCCCAGGAATCAAGGAAAGATTCAAAACCATGAAACCTATATCCATCTTGAAATATGCTCCTGGCCCTTAGTTTAATCTTCATTTAACTTCCTACTTGCTGCAACTCTAAGAGGTCCAGGGATCTGTTCCAGCACCATAAAACAAGTGCAATCATTCCAGTTAAGTCCACACTATCTTACTCATTTATTTCTGAGTATAAAGAAACATCTCCTGGCACTGTCTTCATATATCATGGCCTTGTTGCTCCCTCCATGGCTCCTTTGTAGCCTGTGGCCTGAAGAGGCTTTTTTGGAGTTTGAAATTGGAACTGAAAGAACAAAGACAGTCTTTCATCACCCAACTACAACTGAACTAGACCTGTGCACCACTCGGCACAAGACACTTCAGCTTATGGTAACATCTGTAATATTACAGTCAAATAAAACCCTTGTCATTGATAACGATGGCAAAAGAGGTAGCTTATTAATTTTTACTTCACATAGTATCTGCATGGAAAACAATCCTAAACTATGAAGATAATCAATCAGAGGTGTTAATTTGGGAGTCTCCATTTCATTCCAGTAGACCAGGACTTCAAATCCAAACTTCAATATAGACTTTCATTGAGCTCTTTAATCAAATTAATTTGTAAATTATGCTACAAAAAAGCCTATGAAAACCCATTAAGAAACCTGAACAAAACTCTTTTGGGGGACGTACTGTACACCACCATGCAGTATAGCACATCAAGCCTACAAAATCTACACTGCTCTTCTCTGTGGCATTCTGTTGGATGCAAACATTGGTTTTCAATGGTCTACATGAAACAGTTTCCTGTTCACGTACCAAGATGGAAATACTAATGTAAAATGCCAAAATAACTAGCCAAAAATTATTCTGCATCCACCAAGCAAATGGGGATTTTGCCAATTTTCATTATGTATCCCTTATGAGTTTTACAGTCTCTACAACCTTAGGAGTGTACCCTGCATGAGGAAAAAATTGGTGTTTATCTTATCAGTCACCTATCTAACACCACAAAAATGTTTACTTCCAATGAAGAAGTGCATATTTGTCAGTATTTCAAATATAAAACAACCTACTAACAAAATTATTAAGAAAAAGCCTATGTATTTAAATAGCACTTAAGCTGCAACAAAAAATCTCTTAAAGTAAAAATCATAGCTGATGCTGAAGCCCTACAGCCCTGACTTCAAACAATAAAGAAGAAGTCTGAGATTAATTGTCAAATCAAATCTTTGTCTTGCACGGCTGTTGGAAGTGTAACTTCTTCCAGACACATTCAGAAGGAGCAGCAGGCATAGCTCATTCACAACCTGGACCACCAGACACAGAAAATCATTCTAGTACTTCAAAGTTACTATCTCATCTCCACCATCTCCACATTTCAAAGCTGTCTAAGCTCAGATACTCAACACCAGCCCATTTCTTAGCATAGTACCAGAATGGGAAGAGAGTGGAGTTTTCCATCTCTAACACTGAGAACTGGATGGTGCTTTTCATGGTCTAGTCACAACCCGAAAATGTTTAAGCTGCGTTTTTGCTTAGAGCTCAGCGGAACTAGGATTTGGTTTTGGGAAACTCATGTGCTTTGTGAGTTGTGAAAGAGTCCCCAGGTTAAACACAGCGGGGTTTTCAGAACACAGACGCTGGGAATGGAAGTAACGTGGAAATTCTGGACTCTTTGGGGAAACATGTACAAGGCATGCCTCACTAATAACACACTATGAAAAAAGGCAAAACGTTCCTCTGTGTCAGTAATGATATCTTCTCAGTTTGGCCTTTTAATGCTGATGCCAACAGTAACCCCATCCAATTTTAAAAGTAGAATATGTTTCAGTAATTTTCACTGTAATTCTCTACTATATATTATAGTAATAATGACCTTACAGCTATGATGATCTAAGGACATAAACACAGCAAAATTTGCAAGAAGTAACAGCTTATATTAAAACTTAACTGATATTAAAACAACTAACGTAACCTGAAAAAGCAGGAATGCTTTTCAAGCACAAATTCTTTCTCAGTAGCAGAGCAAGCAACAAACCTCAAGCTCAATTACTGAAGTTAAACTCAAAGCAGTTGCTCCCAATCTACACGATCTCATATTTAATAGTGGTGTTTGTTTTTTTTTCTGAAAAACAACTTTAATATTTATTTTTAGGAAGAAAAAAGAATGTGAAGGAAATAAATCATTTGTTTATTTTTTAAGATATCCATTATAGCAAACACCGAAGCACTGAACTCAATGCACCTGTAAAATAATTCTGCCACGGACAGCACTGTGCTGCTGTGGTGAAGGACACACCTGTAAACCAACGCAAGTCTGTCCTGCACCTTACAAATGGTGTGATAAAATGCAAGTTTACTATAAAGGTCACTGTCAGAGGCTAATCACTTTTTTTGTGGGAATCTAATCATTTGCCGCCTATGACTCAACTTCCAACAGTCATCTTCTTAAAACGCCTAACTATACATTTCTAAAGAAATATGGTTTTGTGCGACACATCTTCCAGTGCTGGAGGTTACAGTTAGTATCTGAACAAAATGGAGAATTTTCCTAAATGCAGACACTACCATGTTTATTTTAGTGGCATTTCTGGGTTTTCTGGGCAGTTGGGTGCAAAGATACTTTTGACCAAATCCTCTAATTCATAACTAAAAAAAATTCTCTTAATTTAAAAGGAAAGTACATGAAAATTGGTTTAGGTCAGTAAAATTTAAAAGCTTAACTTTCCTTATCCAAAGGCCAAAAAGAATTCTGAAAGGTTTGCATACTCAAGTCTTCTGACAACTGTTAATGAGAAGGAGAAAAGCCAACAAACAAACTGTATAAAACTTATATTATCCCCAGTATGAACTTACTGTTAATTGAAGTTTTGATAACGGATGATAAAGTGTGAACTACTTCATCTGCNGTCAACTATCCTGTTTAAATATTAAAAGCAGAGGGGTGGGGCTGGGCTCAGTTTCACTAAGCTCAGCACACCACAAACCACTGCAACACCACCATTTAGCTTTTGTGCACAAATGTTTATCCACAGATCTCAATGCATTCAACAAAGAAAGCTCATCTGTATTTTAGAACAGCAGAAGCTAGAGCATATAAAGGCAAAATTACTTGCCTAGTCTTAACAGAACAGTCTGNTCTTACAGAACAGTCTGTAGAAGAAAGCAGCTCATTTCACTTTACTCCTGATCCTATCCCATCTCCATGACATCAACAACAACCTTGAAGTAGTCCACAGTAAACCAAAATATTTAAAGCCATATGTTCAACTCATTTCAGCACAGATGACCTGACAGACTAAAAGACAAACACCACAGATAGAAGCTATCACACAAATCAATACTACTGTGTCATTCCGTATATAGATTGTTATAAGAAATGCACATTGCAAGACACTTGCAAAGTTACACTGAATGAAATATTTATAATTGCAGAGCAGACTTGACAAAAACAAACATCTTATTTTAAAATAAAAAATACAGTCCTTATTCACAGTTTGTTGTACAGGTACAAACTGATGAACTTCTATATGACCTTGTTTTCTCAGCTGTCCATTTGCTTGCTTTTATCAAGTACCTCTTTGTCCTCAAACGTTTCTCAAGGAACCTTTCTTACAGCAATTACCAGTGCTGGGAACCTCCATCCATTGCCAATGGTCTTCTTCATTTTTCAATAAGAGCCCCACAAAACACTGCTGTTGCACCACAGAACAGGAAAAGGCATTTACAACAATTGCACTGCAAGTCCTGGTAAACAGGAATCCGCAACATAAATTCAGAAAGACCCTTAAAACGCAGTCCCCTAGGTGGGACAAGTGCAATCTACTGAAAGAGGAAAGTTTTTCAGATCCTAAATTTGGATTGGGAAGACAGAAGATGGAGAGCTTTTGAGTCTATCTTCAGATTCACAAAGGGCTTAATATTTATAATCTAAATTCAAACACTTGAATCTTAATAGAATGCAAAGTCCAACAGAGGTTGTAGCAGGTATGTTTACACAGGCACCTCTTCGCCTGTCATGGGGACAGAAAGCAACAACAGACAGTTTGAAAACAGAGTAAGGAAAATGGTATCAAATTGAAACTGCATGGACAATTTAGGCTTAAAGAATGTAATTACACAAACTAAATTAAGGAAAATTCTCCTTCAGAGAAAGGCAGGGCATGGTCTTTAGTCTGACAAGTGGCCAAACATGTTCCTTAGCCTGCTCAAAAAACTCCTGTAGCACCTGTGTCTCACAGCACTGGAGCAACCCACAGGGAACTGGAAACCAGGGTGTAAATCACAACACACCTGAGCACAGTTCCCGGCACTGGCACTATGTAAGATAATGCCTTTTGTTTCTTTGATCAAGTATCAAGACATTTAGTCTAGATCCAACAATGTAGTGAGATAAGCCTGAGACTTTAGGCAGGGTGGTTAAAAGTGACTGATTTTCAGAAGAGCTACCTACTTGCAGCTACTGCTTTTTCAACTGGAATTAAGATTCATAGCTCCTTTGCATTCAGCTACTCATCTGTACAACGACCCTAATAACAG
>VYZX01012467.1:0-48479 GCA_013401335.1 Brachypteracias leptosomus
CGTTGTCCATTGATCTCCAGCAACTGTGCATTTACAGGATTGTGTATTTACAGGATTACCTTAGGTTTTTTATTTTTTTAAACCTTCATTCACTTCTTTCCTCTCCCCTGTCTCTTCTGACAGATTCTGTTGTCTATTTTGTAAATATTTGAGACATACTGATTTATTATGTTCTTAACTTAGTTTTTGAGGTGCTACTACATGTTTGAAACCACAGACCTTATGTGAAAATAATGACTGCTTCATCACTCAAATAGGGGATTCATTGTTTTTTAAGGTAAGACCCATTTGTTATTAATGGTTGGTTTTACATATATCAAATTGTACATTCACCTACCTGGAAAACAAACTGGAGTTTATGGGAGCAGTTTGGTTTATTCTTATCATGTCTACCACATGAAAAAAAGTGCATATGTGCAAGCAAATATCTGTGCATGCTATTTTCACCCATGGTCCTTTACGAAGCTTCTCCATGGTACTGGATCTCAACACATCTAATCAAGGATCAATTACTTTAGCAGGGTCTCAGGCCCCAGTCCTCAGAGGCATTTAGTGATCTAGTGCCCATCAGTTCAAGTGCTAGATGAAAAATCCAGCTAAGCATTTTAAAGGAAAGCTGTGCCAATACTTTTTAAGTCAATGTATAAAATTGTATCTAAAGTCAAGTTTGCTCTGCTCAGACATTGAGAAAAGGAAGATATCTCCATTTTTTTCTAAGCTACTTGAACCTTTCTGCTGATTAAAAACAGTCTAGAAAGTTAATGGAATAATATGGATAATGGAATAGAACAGTCTCTAGAATACATTGTTAGAGTCACATTCTCTAAAACCTTCACACACAATCAGAGATTTGGTAAAAATATATTAAAAGGGAGCTGTTCAGTTCTTTTTCATATTTTTTTTCCTCCTTTTTTGATAATAGTATCTTGAAAGATTTAAACCAAAATTATTTTTCTTAATTGAAAACAACATCAGGAATAAAACTTTGTCTAAGGATGAATAACAGAACAAGGAAAAAAAGCAAAAGGAAAGGATGCACCACAAGTTCTACAGGGGAGAAGAAAGTGGCAGGCTTTAGAAAATAAAATGAAGGAGAAACAAGTTCTTATCTGTGCCTTTCAGATTCCTTCTCCCATTGAAAAAAACTGAAGAAAAATCCATTTTTGGTAAAATGTGAATTTTCAGTGTTCTTAGTAAGCATTTCAAGTATGGCAGGCATTAAGAAAACTTGTACATATCAGAGTATGTCCTTTTTTTAATCATTGTACTTCACCTTAGAAACATGATATGAGTAAAAAGGAAAAGCAAGTGTGATGTCTACAGTGTGGTAGGGCTGGTGGGGCTCTCAGTGGAACTACAGCAGTCTGTTACATAGTCACATGGGTCATACTGTCTGACCCTGCTAAATGTCCCTCAGGTTCACACTTCCAGATGTTGACCTTCATATAAAATAGTTTTGCCTATTTCTTTGTCTAGGAAAACAAAGTTTATGTTACCACGGTATGTCTCTCACCTAATTATACACATACACAATCATTATTAACCCAAATTTGAAAATACTAGGAGTCCTATAGATGTTTGCACTCCTGCAGTTTCCCAAAGACCAGCAGTCATCTTAAGACAGGAATCCCTGCCTGCCCCATGGGAGGACAAACGGCCCCTGCAGCTGCACACACAGCTGGCACAAACAAACTGACAGGAGGCCAGTGTAGGTCACTCCAGGTATACACATTACTTCTTGCTTTTGACCAGTTAAGGATGCTACAAAGGACGTGGGGAGAGGTGGAAACAGTGTTGCAATAGTGGGCACAGGGTTCTCTAACCCAATGGAATCCAGGCTTCATTGATTTTATCACTCAGGAACAATCATTTATTCTGAAATAAATAAGCTCTTTTCACATGAAAACTGCATAAACACCACTAACATTAGCTCCTGAGCGTGCATTGCTGTTATGTAAGACTGGTCATGTTTACAGTCAATTACCATAGAAAACCAGGGAATTTCTTTCTGTATTGCTGCATGTAATGGATACTAATGACAACTTCCTCCACCTGTCACATAATTTGCTGTAATTAATGTAATTTGTTCTGGTAACTGTAAGAAGGTCAGGACCAGAGTTCATGAAATATGAATCACTTCCACATCCCATTTCAATATTTATCATCCTGTGCTATCCTTAGATACCATTAATATACAAATAACTTTATTGAGAAACAATAAAGGTTTCTATAAAATAAAACATACCTTTTACAGAAGTAAGGAAATGGAAAGTAAATCCCATAACACCTTCCCTTTCTTCAGCTGGAGGCACATGTTCTGTAGCATTCACACACCATAGGCCACCACTTCAAAGTCTCCTAGAGGTGACAGCCTTCCAAAATCATTACTTATCAACTGTATAGCTGTAGCACTTTGAAGTTGTTTATGCTACTTGTCTCCGCCCCAGATGACTTTGTTGCAAGTACAGAGGAAATTAATGCAGACAGATCAATGGGGAAAATAAAGAACCAGCATTGCTCAGCTTGATCTCAGGAGACTGTGCTCATGCTGTCTCATGTATTAGTCATAGTTAAGAAGATTATTAAGCAGGGATTTGGAGGATAATGAAATAGTTTGGGGCTGCTTATAAGGCCATTCTCCTTTCCCAGCTTAGGGGGAGGTATAGGAATACTACAAGGAAAAAAACAAACATGTCTGTCTGGACCTTCAACAAGTAGATGGAGAAGGCTGAGTTTGTAGGCCCAAACTGGAGTTTGGTGTTCACCCTTGGTCTTGAAGATAAGGTGCAAGAGGTTATGAAAGGTCTTGAGAATGAATTAGCAGCTTAGGTTTAGTGAGGCAAGCAAAGGGGAGTGGATTTTTCAAAGCAATACAAAGGATTGTCAGAGGAACAAAATTACAACAAAAGACAGAACATATCAACAGAATCACAAGATAATGCCAACTTCTGCTACATGGAAAGACAGACAGGAAAGATTTTAAACATTGCAGTGAGAATCATCATGGCAGCCTGAATGGGAAAAATAATCTACAGAGCAAACCCATGCTATATGCCTCACTGACAAGCCTAGCAGTGTTCATACTCAGAAAAATGAAATTGTAGGCTGGAATTAGAGTCAAAGGTTAGTAGCTATCATCTATGAACTGAACTTGAGTTCACAGGCTTCTTTGAGAACATACAAGAAAGTTGGACTAAGATTTTAATTTGGACAAAATAAGCCAAGACTGGAGTAGAGAGACTGGTTTGTGAGGCAACAACCTAGAAAAAGTTGTCAAATTCATTTTTCCACAGGCAGATGTGCAGAGATATCCAGTTAAGAAGAACAGACACAGTTCACATAGAACCACTATAAAAACCGTAAGAAAAGTGAATCAGACAACCTCTCTAAGGAAATACTTGCTAGAGGAGTCAGAATTAGGAAAGAGTCAGAAAAGGACAGAATTTGAGTAAACAAAAGGTTGAGAGGGAATAACCATATCACAGCCACACTTGGCCAACAAGTCCAAGGGATAAGGATGGAACACTTATTCATTAAATTTATCTAAAAAGAAGATGTAGTGACAGAAATAAGTATCAGTGAAATATAGATCCTAAAACCAGATGAAAGGGATTCAAGGGTAGAACTAGAAGACAGAAATGGAAGTAGAGATGTAAGAGCATCTATGAGATCAGAGATCTATGAGATGAAAATAAGGGAAGAAGTAGGTGGGAAGGTCTCATCATTTTAGAACAGGAATTGAAACCTTGCTTATATTGTGTGGGAAAAGTGTAGTTATGGACAGTGTTGTGGGAAAGTGCAAATGTGGTCATCAGGTGGAGCACAAAGTAGGACAGAAGGCTCATGAGTCTAGAACACAAGGAAAGGCAGAGAGGAGGAGGAAGAAAAATTCATATCACGTTTTGTCAGTTTTGTGCAGCAAGAAATAGATGAAGTCCTGTGGGAAATGGCTGTGGAAACCAAATGTGGAACGCACTGGGGGTGAGTTCACTCTGCTGAAATATCTGGAGAGGTCAGTGTGGGATTTAGGCAGCAGTTAGGGTGGGGACTGCAGACCTGGACTGCCACAGCTGCATCTCAGGCTGAGGCAGTGTATGTCCTCAGCTCCTCCTGGTATACATGAGGGACTTGCACACTCATTTTCCCTTAATGTGAATATGGCCTCACATGTTCTTATATTTTTATATTCTTTATACCTGAAGCTTTTAATAGGATATTATCTGGTAATTATCTTGCTGAGAATATTGCCTGCATTGTTGAGAACCCCTGAAGTGGGTTGCTGCTTAGTTCTCATGCACAGTTTGGATTTTTTTAGAGCCACCTCTTGAAAGGATGGGTCCTAAGATTCTTACCTGAAAAGCCTCTCACTTCATAGGGATGTTTTGAAATTGGTTTAGTCTTAGTAATACCAGTCTCCAGAAAAAGTTGAGTGAAGTCAGCACAGAATGAAGTCAAATCTGAGAATAACTTGGGAAAACTCAATGTATCCATTTGAAAAGATTCTTCAGTTACTCCAACTACAAACTTTTGGGCAAGTGAATTCCTCCATCAATCATTCTCCCCAAATGAGCTGATGACTACCTAGCTCACTGGTTCTGGAGCTTTTGGAAATTCAAAAGCAATCACTTCTCAACATTCTGCTAATATAATAAAGGATATTGCAATGAAGTATCAGAACTTGAAAAGGTATAACTTATCAATGCTAGTTACTGAGAGCAATGGAGTGGATGTAGGTATATTGGAAACAAATGGTAAGTTTTTAAATTGACAAAACTGTGTTTGATTTGTTAGATATACAACTGATAAAAGTTTTCTCTGCCAACAAATACCACTGTTAAGTCCTAAACTGTAGTAGAAGAGTATATTTTATAAAAGGAGTTTTTAATAGCAGAATGCCAGTAAACAGTAACAGTCCATATGAGTTAGAAAAACAAGCAGTCAGTCCTCAATTGCTGACACAAGAAGAGGTCAGCAGCCTGTTTATTGCTTACCAAATTCCTCTCTTATTAAATAATTTAAATAAATATATGTATTATAGTTTTAAGTTAACTGATCGTCATCCAAAATTTAAGTATTCATTCCCTGGATAACAACCAGGAGCAAAGCCATGTAATGGATTATAAAATTCTGCCTTAGAAGATGAAAAGAAAATATTTTTCCTAGTTTCCCATTCTGTTATAGTACAAGTTTTCTGGAATGCAATTTTATTTTCACTTACATTCCTTTCTCCCATATAGATTCTCTGTACTTGATATATAGTAATTCACAATTATCACTTTTAAAAGGCCTGTAAGGGTACTATAGGTAGAACAGAGAAACTATTCTGAGAGCAAATTCCCCAGTTCTTTGTGGACAAAGAAGTCAGATTAGCAAACTGCCATTACAAAAGAAGCTCTCCAGTATTTTCTCAATTTGGCTCAAATTAACAGTTACCAATCAAAGCAAGAAGATTGAAGCTGAGAAGTTAAACAAGATAAAACACTTGTCAAATTGCTACAAAGAGCAAAACCCAATCAAAAACATCAGTTTATCCAATCCCAACACAGTTAAATAAACAAAGCATAGTATTATTAAATACACCAAAGCAGTCCTCTCTCTCTTTCTCAGGTTTTCTGGTTGTCAGTCTCATGAACACTGTGGCCACTCCAGGCTCAGCAGCAATGCCAGAGGTAAAACTCAGACGTGAGTGCTCTGAAAGCAAAGCCTGTGGCTCTGCAGCTGAAGAAAATTCTGTACTAACTGAAGCCCAAAAGATCATGTGACACAAATAAGGCCAATTATTTTATGCACTGAAAGGTTTTTAGGGAGATAACCTATTTTGATTTTAAAATGCCAGGCAATACAGATTCCACCTCCTAAATGTCACTGCTAAAACCGGTCACTTCGAAGTTGCTGGTGTTGATTCAATGGCTTTTTCTACAAGTTCTCTTCTATCTCTCTCTCTTTCTATGACTCTCCCCTATCAGATATCCTAACTTCAAATGAACACTCTAGAGCAATGTTTCTTAATCTGATCTCAAAAATTATTGCAAAAACACTCGGCAACAGACAACTGCATTTTAAATTGACAACTGCATACTTATGCACATCTTTACTTGCAAGAAAGCAAAAAACCCTGAATTATTAGAGCTTATTATAATTTTTTTTTAAATGAAAACTATTTTTGTAATGCCATGCACTAAACCACTCTGGAATAAATAATCTTCAGGTTTCTAAAGGCTGAAAACACAAAGGGCAGATTGCAACTAAGTCATTTTAAACTTAATGACAGTCTACAGTTGCCCAGTGTCATGCAGTTCTGCATATCTTATGTTGCACTACCACATGAAATCAATAGCTGATAGAGGAACACTCCTGACAATTTTCAGGGAAAAATCCTCTTTCTTATACAAGAGTGCCTTAATACTGGGGATGAATAGAGAGGGTTCAAAAATATAGGAGATATGTTGGCATGGCAGTATCCAAGACACTAATATTTTAAATACATTGTGCCATCAAGATTAGATTTATGAACAATATACATATGTGTTCAGCCAATGTATCACAGTACTTTAGGATTACTAAAGTCACATACATACATCCTCAAAACCTCTATCCATATACCTATCCTTTCACTTCACTTCATTAGGAACAAACCAGTGTTATTCTGAGCTTAAAGAACAGATGAGGTAAAAATCAGTGATGTCTTCAACTTTAATATTTGTCCTTATCAGAATGGAGGTTCCTGGAACAATTGCTATGTATCTAGGCAGCAGCACTACAAGTGAATGTGAATTAGCATCACTACAGATTATTCCAGTAGTTCCTATTCATCACAAACAACAGCAGCTTCAGGAAAACATAACACTACCACATGCAACCAGACAGGAAATATATCAGAAAGCACATTTTCAAATCAAGAAACAAATCTGAAGACTATCAAAAATGCTAATGCAGAAGGAAAGCCACAAGACCTATGTTCAAATTTAGAATTTTTTAATAATATCTGAGAACTGCATCAGAAAAGCTCTTATTTGTACAACACAAAAGGTTATAAGCAGACAATCCATTCAAACAGTGACCTTGCCAGGCAGTACTAGGGGATTAAAAAAAAAAAAACAAAAAAAAACAAACCCAGCGCCATTCCCTGTCACATTCTCCAACACCCTTATTGCTCTACCTCCCCATAGAAATGTTATGCAATTAACAGAGGATAATGCATGTTAAAATATGGCCCATATATGAAAAAGGTTGGGAAAACATAATTAGTATTAACAAGAAGAATATATTGCACCTTACCTCCATCATTTTTATTCTAGTAAATGAAAGAAAACATGCCTGCTTTCCTCATCCTCCCTCCAATTATTAGTTATCACCAATATCACAGCACACAGGCAGTACAACAGCACTAGATCCTGTATTTATATTAAATTGCTGAACTGTTTTACAACTAAAAACAATGAACAAATGTGTTGTTTAAAGCATTAATCTTGGATGGATACTCCCAAATCAAAGCCTATCAACTCTGCTTATTTGTCAATATTAATTCTGACAGCAGAAACTCTATTGCTAAGAGAAAGTGAGAAAATATTTTCAGGGATTGCAATCTGCATACTGTTAGAAGAATTTACAATAATTTTATCAGTATTATACATCTCAAGAGGAGAGGAACCATCATACCTTATTTATATCAGACTCATCTCAGTGGACCACCAGTATTTTTGTGATTGTATATAACCTCAAAACAAGCTTCATTTCTGAAGTGCAAAGCAAACTTGTGGAAGTAAAAGTCACCAAGAAGATAGGTTTCTTTTATATCATTCTCGCATTTTTTGAGGAAAGTTTTTCTCTGCAATGTCATGTTCGTATTCATTTTCTTTGTTAAAATTATTTCCAAATGGTATTATCAACCTTAAATACAAAACCATTGACAAATACGGCCAAGGTTTGCTACCTGTATTTTAACAGCATGAAGAAACAAAGCCTATGTGTCTTGGATGTTTTATTCAAAGCTGCAGAATAACAAGAAGAACTGAATTCTGCTCTTTTCACTCAACACTTTCTCTCCACTAGCCCGTAGAAATCAAACCTACATTGATATTGGGTCACCCAGACTACACGCTAGGAATTTTCCATTTTGAGTATTCTTACTTCAGCATAAATACAGATCCCATTTCTATTCTGGTTTCATCAAACTGTCATTCCAGGACTTCAAGAAATGAGTTCAGAACATTTCTGCAAATAACTACTTGGTTCCACCAGCTGCAAACATACATCGAATGTAATCAGAAAGCAATTGGCAGTGACCAGGATGCATCAAGCATGCCAGAGTGGATGAGAACTTAAAAGCAAAAGTTCAAGAGAGTAATTTGGAAATATAATCTTCATTGATACCTGCATTCAATTTGTATCTCAGTTTTTGACACAAACTCCCCAAAGCACCTAAATGTGGACACTGAAGCACATGCAACAGCACCTGAGCCCTGCTCAGGAGCAAACAGGAAGGGTTCTTAGAGTCCCAAAAGTCAGGATGTTGATAGGGTACCCAAGACAGTGCTTCTCTTACACTACATGCTTACAATTCAACAGGACTGTTCGGGCCTTTGTCATTGTCATTGTGCAGCATATCCAACACTGCATATATCCACCTCCACATGGCATTTCCAGCCAGCCCAGCTTGGCACACCAGACACGCTGGAGCCTGACCGTACACCTCTCACAGCTGAGCATGGCACACACATCATTACATGAGGCCAGTGCTGAGTTTAACATTGCCAGACCTCTTGTGCTGGAAACAAATGGTAGCACAAGCCCCAGCTCCATTAGGAAGCCACCTGAGTAGTGGAGGGCCTGTTCAAAGAAGCTCTTTCATTTTTCAGCTTTCAGAAGTGAATATTCCAGGTAATACAATAGTACCTGTCTATAAATTTTAAATAAATAGGAGAACACTTGATTCTTGACAGTTCATCTCAACATTTCAGTTGCTGATGGCAACATTAACAGTCAACCTTTCCATTTTCTGTCATTATTCCCGTCTCACAAGATCTAAGGGTTTGATTCTGCCTCAAATATTTAGGGCTTTCTTTGCACAATACTCTCAACTAGTAGAGCAAATTTAAACTGTAATTTGCAGAGCTTTGCAGTCAGAAGAATCTCATTTTCTTTCCTCAGAAAAGAGGGGAGGAAAACCCTGCTAATATTTTGCAGACCTTCCATGTGCCGCTCCCAGAGTTGTGGTTTTATTCATATTGGGCCTTGACAGAGAAAGGATCATTGTCACGTTAGCTTTGCAGATCTAGGAAGGCACCCACATTCTCTGACCAGGCTGTTTTCTGTTCCCACAGAAACCACATATTTAGTGGGGGCAGCCCTTGAAATGAATGGAAGTCTCTGCTTTCAAACACTAATAAAGGACGACAATCACCTGGATTACTCTTCTTCTGGTACTATTTTATAAATACAAAGATACTGAAAATACTGAACTATTCCTTCTTTCACTATTTTTGCTCCACTAAAGCAAGAATGTAGAGAAACTGAATTAGCATCCCTTGCTAGATTGTGGAGATATCTTTCTCTCCTTCGTCCTTAACCCACACTACTTGAGTCTCAAGCTTTATGTTCTATTTTATTTCTTATTCTTAGCAACATAGAAAATATTTGTATACTGTTAGATATATGATAAATATTTTTAAAGTATCATTTAGTGGAAGGATTATTATTGAAAGATTAGCAATTTGGAAGTGCTCAGTTATATGACATTTAATCATGCAACTGCACTGAAACCTGGCTAGCTTTTATACTGAGAATAAGCCAGGAGAAAGGATAGCAGAGTCAGAGCTTACATATTTGGTATTGAATAAACCATATTTTTGATGCTGTTTTCCATAAAAACAGACATGCTAGATCAAACTAAAAGATTTTTCTCACCCAGTGGCCAGTACCTAATGTTTAGAAAAAAGGAACATGTGAAAGAGGGTAAGTAGTGCAGTAGGTGTCATCTACTCCTGTTTAAAATCATCCATCTCACATTTAATAGCTCTTCATGGTCTTTCCTTTATAAAATTATTTAATCGCTTTTTGAACTTTTTTATAATTTTGGCATCCCATGAAAATGAATCTCAAAATGTAATATTATTATGCAGGAAAAGGCTTTATTTTGTTTGTTTTAAACCTCCTGCCTAATAGTTTCCTTGGGTACCCCGCAGTGAGTAATCATTCCCTATTCAGTTTCTTCATGTCATTCATAATTTTATATTCTTCTATCACACCTGCCTTTTGTTGTCTCTTTGCCAATCTGAAGAGTATTGCTACAGCTATATCTCTCACATAGAAGCTTTGTCCCATACCTCTGACCTTCCCCTCTGGTCTTCTCTCTGCCTTTTCTACGTCTATATCCTTCCACGCTTCCACAAACCACTCACTATGTGCCCATATTAACAGTATATGTATAATCAAGCTTTCTTTTTCTCTTCTTTTCTTTTTTTATTCTTTTCTCAGTGCTTCCTAATATTCTGTTTGTCTTTTGACAGCTGCTGAGAATTGGGCTGTCTTTAAGGAATTAATCAGAAGAGCTTCAAGATCTTTGCTAATTTAGAATCCACCACTGTGAGCTTCATCATCGAAACTTTTTTTTTTTCCTCTGTAGGATTACTTTGCATTAATTTGGTCTTTTCTCATCCAATCACTCAGCACAGTAAAATCCTTCCACAACTCTTTACAGTAAGTTTTGGCTATCTTGAATAGTTTAATATCATCCAAAAATTGTCTCTTTATTCACACCCTTTTCTAGATCAGTCAAGAATATGTCGAATAGCAGACAGCTCCATTCATTCCCCTACTAAATCTTTCAGGAAAAGATTATCTATCCTACTCTTTTTTTCCCCTCTCCTTTTCTTTAACCCGTTGCTAATTCAGGAAGAAACCTATTCCACATCCCATATAAGTTACTTTTTTTTAGCCTTCGGTGAGACACCTATTAAATATCCAAGTCGTGCTGATTCCTCACCATTACAACACATCAGAACACGGTAGCATACTAATTCTGGTCTTTATTATGGTTTCAGCCAATCTGCTTGCTATATAGACCAGACACACTAATGAGCTCCAGTCTCACACCCTACAGGTTCCTTAAAAAACTTGACTTCACAACTATCACTTTCCAATCCTGAGGTATCAGGGCTGATAAAAGTCATAGTTTTCCATCACAGAGTTGGATAACACTGCACTGTACTACAGCACTGTAGTTTTGATTTCTGCTAGAGTTCTTAGATGAATGCAATTTATTTCTGTTGGTTTGTTACATATCAATTTGTCCTAAAACTTTCTCATGACAGCTAGCTCAAAGGTCCTTAGTTTGCTCTCCACATAGAAAGGCTCCAGCATGGGAAAAAAACCAAACCAAACAAATAAAAACACACACACAAAAAAAGAAAAACCAACCACCACCCTCTTTTTACTGTTTCTTAGTAACAACAAAAGATATAATTCATTTAGGGGTTTGGTTTTGTTGGTTTGAGGTTGATTTGCTAAAATCTTATCTTTTGTAAAATATTTCCTTTACATTTTGTCAGAACTACAGAGCCAGGCTTTCTACTTTTGCATTTTAAATGCTGTCACTAGTTACGCTATTGCTTTTAGTAAGTCAAGACTCAACAACATTTTTGGCCTGTTTCACAACAGTTTTACATTATCTTGCCAGGGTTTTCTATTTTCCCATTTAAATAGAAATTCCACAAAGAAAGATGCTTCTGGTAGCTTTAAACAGTCTCTTACAAGGATTTAACCCTTTGGGCTGCCTCTCTTAATTGCTTTGAGAAACATTTTTCATTTGCATGTAATTTCTTGTCACAAATTATTTTATGGTGGGGAGATGGGCAAGAAGTTGTGTTTTTTCTGCCTTCAGTGATATTGAATTTGAGAAGACTGTGGGCAGTATTGCAGAGCAGATCGTCATTATGGTTTTAGAAAAGAATTGCAAAGATAAAATGATTTTTTTTTTTTTTCATTATGAATTTGTAGTAATCTATTGCTGGATTAAGAATTCTAAGAATTAAGAATTCTAACCACAGATGGATGTGTGCACTATATGGCACATAGTTCATAACCTAATGTAAATTGCTGCCTTTAAATATGAAAGTGGAATAAAAAATATGCTGTCTTGTATTATTTGTGAAATACTATATTATGATCATTTAAATCTATTATGCTGAGCTTTTTTGTTGCTGTTGTTTTAAAAAATTATTTAGTTTGTGAATATGACTATGCCTACCTTTTTCATGAAATTGCAGAACCTTTCACCTGGGCTAAAGATAAGATATTGTATTTTACCATTCAACATTAATATACAAAATCTTGCAAAGAAAAGAGTTCCTTGCTATGATTTCAGCAATCTCTGTTTTCAAGACTTTTGAAATGAAAAAAAGAGCAAAGAGTTCATTGTTATTTGCACTACTAAAGATGGTGAAAAAGAAAAAAAAAAAAAGATAATTGCAGTTTTCTAGTGAAGAGTTTAAAATAAATTGTTACTAAACCAACAAAAAATCCTATATGTTACTATCGACATGAGTGACCTCACAGGAATTATTTCAATCTGTCAGCAATTTGCCCTCGTTCTATGTGCATAATATGAAAAATTCAGTACTTTTTTGTTAGAAATATATTTGCATTCTCATTTGTAAGCATATCAGAATGCAAAATAACAAAAAATGCATTACTGAACTAAAGTTTCGTCTGTGTGACAGTAATTGCCACATTGTACTGGCCAAAATATTCAATGTAAGTTTATTTTTGGATGATCATACAAAATGTTTAAGTATCTAAAGCACTAAATGACATAAATCTCTGTCTCTATTTTACCTATGACTATGGCAGACCCCAACTTACTGAAAACACCGTCCCATGCATGAGCACAAAAAGAAAGCCACTTCTGAGAGATTTGAAGCAAAACAAAGGCCAGAGACAAAAACTAATTAAAAAATCAGTGTTTAACAAAATGTGTTTCAATTCAGTGTGGGGGTTTTTTAAAGTGAAAAAGAGTCAAAAGATTAAAAATCTCAATTTTATATAAATATTGAATTATTGAGAGTTGCTGCAACAAGAATCAATATCAGCAAATGGCAAATGACTCAGCTCAGCATAAACATAAAAAAAGTCTTCAGCTCACCCAGATCTCAATTAAATTTTCTCAGGGATACAGATACTGCTTTATCGTTTTTTCCTCTATCTCTTTTGTTACCCACAACCTTTTTTCCCCTCAGCTCAGTGAGCTCTCCTGAAATAAGAAGAGAATGAAGACAAACCTTGTTCATTTTACCCAGACATAAATTCATTAAGGCCACCCCAGCACAGTGAGACATAGTGGGTGGGAAAAGTGTTTCATGTAAGTAAAAGCGTATTGAGTGGTCTAAAAAACTGTGTTGTGCAGTAAATTTTGAACAGAGTTCAAGGATGAATAAAGGTGACTAAAGACTATGTTTGGGTCTCTTACTTTAGTGAGTATGAAACTAGCAACAATTTCCAGGACTGCCTGAAATTTAAATGATAGGAGCTGAAGAATGCCAGCGCCGCCGACAAGAGGAATTTTCCATCCTGTAATTACACGGATTGCAACCAAAGTCCCCTTCTATGCACTTGATGCTGGAAAAGCAATGTTTTTCTTTCAAATATGCTTAAAATATAATAAAACATTGCACACAACCACTTCATGCAAGAACTCCAGAGAAATCAAATTTAGACAATCTAAGGCAAGCATCCACAAATCTATGCATACATAACACTGAAAATAATTTCAACTACATGTATATTTTTGCAATAAACTTTCAATAGAGCAAAATTAATTTTTTTTTCTCTGCCCTTTACAAAATCAATACATTTTTCTCTTTCCCTTCCACCTTTCCCTGTTGATTTTTTCCTACCATTTTTAAATTCTTTTTCCTCTTCCTCCATTTCCATGTGTATTCTTTTACTCATCTACCTGACTTCCCTCCTCTTTCTATCCTGTCTTGATTTATTTCTTTGCATTCAAATAGCAGTGCTACCTGGGACATAGCCTCTGTCTAAACCAACCTCAGCTGGTTTACACCCAGTGCTTTGATAAGAGGGTAGTCAGGGCAAAAATGCTTTTTTCCCTGGTACCTCAGTGTGTATTATATCCAAGAACAGTCTTGTCATGGCGTGGTCTAAAAATAGTAAGTATAGAAAACTTACTGGCTTAGGGATCTTTATGCCTCTTTGCAGTTCAGACAAAACAGTAGACAGATTACTATGCTGGTTTTTTCCTTCCCTGGTTTTGTATTTGTTTTGTTCAATAGCATGTTGTTAAAAAAATAAAATAAAATTAGGTGTCTCTTTTTCTCTCCTAGTGATGCTTCTTATCTCCTCCTTTTATCTCTGCCATACTGGATCACTGATGTGCAACACAGGTTCTTGTCATGCACAGCAACCAAGAAAATGTGGGGCCAAGAAGGAAGAGTGAAAACCCTATTTATCTTGCAAACCCTATTTTACAATTTCAGCACCGAACTTTGTTTGTGTTTTCATTGAATTCATGGAGAGATTTCTAAAAATATGTCCTCTGACAGATATGAATCCATGTCAATATTAGTGAAATGCTCGGAAACACAATCCTCAAAGTGCTTGGCACAAATACAGACCCAGATTCTACTTGAGAAAGAAGCCAGGTAAGTTCTCCAGGTATCAGTCACCTGCACATCTTTTCTTGTCAACATCATGAATTTTTCAAGGACAACATCTGCCCTGGTATTCTACAAGTAATTAATGGGATGTGTAGCTAAGGAGCTCTGAAGAGACCTTGTCCGGCTATAAAACATTAGAATGAAAGTTTCTGTTGCTGAATGTACATCTATTCATAGAAGCTAACAGGTGTTTGCTGCATTTTCTGTGGTTTAAGTTGTGTTTAAAACCTTTTGGTGAGGAGACGAGGTTCTTTTAACAGAGTGCTAGCAAGACATTGATGAAGCCTCCTTAATCACACTTTGCCAATTCTTTTACCAAGAGGTTCTCGCAAAAAAATTCTACCTTAGCTTGTGACAAGTCCTGTATCCCAGAAGCACGTGAGTCTGAACAATTCTGGATCTGCCTACATTCAGACAAAAATATTTTTCTTGGCCAAAAAGGAAAAGAAAAAAATCCCCGAATCAAGAAACAAATTAAAATTTACTCTTCCTTTTTTTGGCTGAAATTAATAGAATAGTACAGCTGCCACTCTATATGATTTTTAATTTATTTTTTTTCCTAAATAATGAATGAAATTCCAGAAAGGGAAAGATTGAATGAAATTCCTGAGATTTATTCTTCAGAAATGTTTTAATGCATAGCAAAAATAACAGTGAATTCTGCTGGGAATCGCTTGATTGTTGTCACTTACTGCTAAATTGGCCCATCCAATGCTTCCATAAAAATAGAATAATTGTCCTATTAATTTGTTAATAGAATTGTGAACTTCATAAATATCAATGTCACAACTGAATCGCACACAGCAAACAACATAACAAAATTTGTTATTAGACACTTGGGGGATAAGTATAGATAACCTCCTTGAACAGATTTCTTCCTTTCTCATGCCTCTTTCTTGGTTAAAGAGTTAGATCATCACCGATTCCACTTTTGATGAGTTGGTAGGGTTTTTTATGTGGCCGGACAGGTTCTCTCTTCCTTCTCTGCACGTTTATCCAGCCTGTTTAGACTGTAATCTCCTCATCATTAGGAGCTAAGGCAACACTATTTACTGCATGGTCTTCATTACCTATTATTTATAGAGCAGTAAATAAAGTGCTTTATAATTGATTAAATAATCACAGTAAGTTTCTTTTTAGAGCTCTTGTTATGTTGTCAAAACAGTTCAAATTTTCTGTATGTTGATATAATGCTTTTTTGCAGTTATTTTGGAATGCTTTTGGTAAAGAACTGTCCTCCAGACACAGCAAAAAAAAATTGCACCACATTTACCTCTGCAGTATGGATCCATACGTATTTGCCACATTTCATGTAATACCTCGTTGTTCCACCTAGCTTTGATGTCAAATGTGATTTATTTGCAAATTTGAGTTGCAGTACTTTTGGCTACTCTGCTACTTGCTATGGCAAGTTCTCTGCATAGAGACTCTTCAAATGGAGCCATGTGCTGTGACAAAGAAGCAGCAACCATCCTCTGTTCAGATGCAGTCTGGCACAGGAAAAAAAAAAAGCAGCATATCTTGCTTTCTACAGACACTTTAATTCTGGATTTGTTTTGTGTTTCATGTTTGAAGTGAGAATTATTAGGCCTTGAAAACAGAAGCTACCCATGGAATGCGGCAACACAATTTCCAACACACTAATAAAATGTTTATGAAAAAATCTTTGATTTCTTTAAAGTATTATTATCTGTATGCAAGCAGATTTAGATGGCTATGTGTTTACTGTATTCAACTGGATGATAAAGCAATAGAGTACCTAGAAGTCCAGCTGAGGGCAGGAAGAAAGTCGCCCTGGTCATGAGTGCCAAGGCACACACAGCTCTGCTGCCCAGGGGAGGAGGCAGCTGCTCCACACATTGCATGAAGCACTAAATGAGTGATCATGAGGAATAAGACAAAGGTAAATTGTATAGCATTCTATAAGGGCCTTCAACAGCAGGCTACTGAAAAACAGGAGAGGGATCCATGGGCTAAAAACCACTGTTGGAACATAAAGAACTGGCTCGCTCAGTAGCAGTGAGGAATGGTTTCATGAACTTTAACCATTTTTCCCACAAAGAGAGTTGCAAAAGCAATTTGCACAGCAATTGCTAATATGAGAGAGGATCAGTTAGACCACCTCAATGCTTACAAGTAGTTTGTTTTGTCTTTTCCTAGTGTTCAGGTACACAGACGGTGGGACTAGAGCAGTGACCACTCTCAGTGTTAAAGACACTTTGCACTGATAGGCCAGAAAGGAGGAGACAGCAAGAGGAAAATATATACTTCCTCTATAGCAAGTCACAAAAAAAGGCATGGGCAACTTTAGTCACAGTTATAATTGGACAAAACCCATTCTTATTCCCAGAGAAAAAACAAATGAACAAGTCATTTTTAATGTGCATTAGACAGACATCTTTGGGGGGAATTTAAAGTTGCTGTCCAGAAACCAAAGAGCTCTCACATGGCAAAGTGGGATTAAATAACTACAGGTTTGCTCAATGTGGCAAAGAGGACATGAAATGGTTGTTCTTCGAGCATGTTCATCATCTGAAGGACTGGAAAAAGGAATCATTAAAAATTGTATTAGAAAGGTTTTAAAATATCCTTAACCACTGGTGTAGGATCATGTTGCTAACTATTTATGGCAGTGGCACTGTACAATTTTGCTGATCGGAATAATATGATAGCAACTGCAAATTTTTATTTCCTCCCCAACCCTGTCAGCGATATTTTGCCCTTCCTCTTTCCCTCATCTTGCAAGGTAATACTGTCACATTACAGTATCTCTGAACAGAATTGAATGGGAGATACCTCTCTTCATTTAGAAAAACTTCAATAGTGAAGCCGTCTGTGATAGAAGATGGTGAGATATTTCTTTGGAAAAACATCTTTTAGAAGTTTTACAAGAAATGTCCTGAGATGTCCGAACTGAAACACGTTTATTGGCTGGATATTTCCAAAATTACTAAATACAGATATATCCTTGTTCCATTCCTGCTTGCTTTGCAGCAGGTCTCTTGCACCAAACCAGAATTCTGCAGAAACAGAGAACTGAATTTTGCTCATGTTATCTGTTTCTCAAGGACACTAATAAATAAACCAAAATCCCAATCAGTGACTAGAGTTAGTAAATGTCAAAACTGTGGGAAACAAAACTCAGCGAGATTCCAGACAAGATGCCTGCTCTAGGGAAGATGGCTGTTGAGCAGCTGTTTACTAACACATAATCTAAGTAGCATTGCTTATGTAACAACTGAGCTAGTAGGGAGAACCCTACCTCTCAAAACCTCACCTGAAAAGCTTAACACCATTGCTCATCATCACTAAGCTGCATGTTTTTAAGAACAACTTCAGCCCTTCTGTGTCCAGAGCTGTGAAAGAGCCACAAGTCTTCCCAAGGAAAGGCTTCCTGTGCCAACATGTGTGACACGCTGCAGAACTACCAGGCAGAATAAAGAGGATTTTGAGTAATGGCAATGACCAGCAGCTCTGCAGCAGCACAGATGCAAAAGGAAACTAGGAGACTTATCTCACCAAAGCAACAAGCTACCCCCAAAGCATCATCTTTTTGGCAAGCCCAAGAACAATTCATACCAGGTTTAAAGGCTATACAACTGCTCAAAGCATTTTTCAGGAACACAGCTCAATGGAGACAAAGACTTAATTATAAGCAAAATGTATCCTCAATGCAAACAAAACTTATGATCTGAAGGAAGTGAGTTTCTCAGCTTTGAAGCCAAGCTACAGAACTGACAGATGGAGGAGTTTTAACATCACTACCAATCTACATTGCTTCCTGTGTCATATTTACAATTACTTAGTGAAAATTTGCCAGCATACCAACAGTCATCTATCATGACGTTATAATTTCAACTAAAATAAATCTAAATGCAGATATACACAGTAAATTATTCCGAAGAGTAAGTAAGATTATCATGGATATATGTTTCTCTGCTTTTTAAACACAGTTCTTTATGAGCAATACACTTTTTTCTAAAGCAATGGTATTTTTGAAAACTCTTAGTAAACAAGACCATAGCCAGGAAATGGTCTTGTAGTCCTCCCTGGATTTAATCTGAATTCAAATGCAGTAACAAATAATATGCATTTTTAAAAATAACCTTTCAAACCATACTGCTGGTCTTATCCCTCACAGTTAACTTGTTAATTAAGACATTTTCATGAAAAATACTAAGGGCTAGAAAATGGAGTAGGGCACAGAAGAAAATGTGATTAAGCTTTACTTCCATTATAATCACTATATCTCAAATTTGTTGAGGCTGAGAATCTTTTCTTTCCTGAAAGACAATTTCCATGTCAATTTTTTTTTTTTTAAATTCAAGTATAGACCAGAAAATGGGTGCTGTTTTTCCAACATATTTTTGTTATGTTAATTCAAATAGCAAGTATACACTGTTTTTTCAGGTCAGATAATTATTTAAGATTATTATTTCTTTATGTGTCTATACACATTTTAAGAAATTGCATGCTTTCAGCTTCTGCTACTGATTTCTATTCTCCTTCTCTAAGATGATAAATGCAAAAAGTGTATATCTGCTTGGTGACATTCCCAATATATAAATGCATACTTTCAGCAACGCCATGCCCTTTCCCAACATTTTTTTTTTTTGGTTTGCATTTAACAAAATAACTGCGAATGTCAGGTATTAGAAGGGTTGAAACAACCTTTTCTATTTTGTTGTCTTTAGAACCCCATCTTTTATTCATGACTTTTCTCTTGGTGCTGGAAGGGAGGCTGTGTTGCTATAGCAATGCCCTGCATATCCTTGTGGATAGCTTACAGTTTCACTTTTTTTAAACAACAAAGAGCCATTGATACTACATGTTGCCAAAGGTTACAAAAGTTGAATTCTAAAATGGAAATATTTCTTCTATAAGACTGCATAGGATATATGCCATACAAATTCAAAGCTTCAAGTAAACATACGGCCCTTTTGTGAATACAGATGAACCTAGTATAATACTGTTTGGCTACAATATATTATTCAGAAGAAAAGTATTTAAAATATACTCATTGTCTACTGTTTTCGATATATAAATGTTCAAATATGTACAACCTGCTCTTACACCTTTCTGACCTACAATAGAAATGAAACCTTTCTACAATTTGACAGTTCTGCATAATAAAATGCAATCTCGTATTCCAATTATGATTTAATGGTAAATACACTCCCCGTGTCATGGAACAGTCACCTTACAGAAGCTTCCCTGCCCACAATGGATATTAAATATAGTTGAGTGTCCTTCAAGACTTCTCAAGTATGGTTTTTGTTCCTACCCTAATTGATTTCTCTTCTGTCAGATTTGAGTCGCACAGATAGATGTTTACATAGTACAAATTCAATAACGGTTCAACAAGTTAAATCAAATAAAGAGTTAGGTGGAAAAATTTAGGGTTACAGTCATAAAAAAGAAGTTTATACTGGTGATTCAGCAGGCAGCACCAAACGACTCAGAACAGATCAAAGAGGGTAACTTGGGCAAAACATCTCCCGTCACTACTACAGAGCAGTAAATCAGAGAGGAAATCCAGAGTTTTCCATCCTCAAAGTGCAACGCAGGTGGGATAAATATCTCCTGTGCTGAGTTTACAGCAGTTACTCACTGCCTCGCTCCCACTGCGCTGACAGGAGGACCAAAGCCATGGCAGGAGGTGTTTGAGTTTCCTATGTAATCCTTCTGGCATCACTGCCTGACAGCCATGAGGGCCAGGTTCAATCCTTAAATCACTAGAACACTTAAAAGAAGCTGGCCTCGCTCTCCTTTCCACAGTAACCTGACACATAAAGGTCACTGCCTGACAGACAGCAGCTGTGCCACAAGGAGCCCCTTCTGTGCACCCCAGCCCACTCCTCTCTCTCGGCTGCAGATACAAGTCTCTGGGGCTGGTCAGAATTTAGAAAATAGGTGTCCTTTCACTCAAAAACTATTCCTTAGTTTCAAAATTTCACTAGATTTATGAACCCACAAACAGCTGCTAAAAGGACTGCAAGGGGAGAGTACAATTGAGGAAGCAAGGGAATATTCATCAAGTATCATCTTGATCTGGACCATTTGGGTTCTGGACAAATCATCTCCACTATCAAGAAGGAAATGGGATATGTATGCTTAAACAGACTTCATTTACCTGGAAAAGAAAAAACATATATAAACATCAACCATTTACAACAGGCAACGCCTCTGCCCTGGCAGATGACCTAGCAATTGTCCTGACCCTGTCCTCCAGGGGCTCCTGACCCCCTGCTCCTCCAGAGGACCTGGTCTGCTGGTGCTGCTCTACTACCCCGTACCTTTGACAGCTGTGCTGCACAGAACAGTGAGGCAGTGAGATGTCAAATCCACCTGGGTCTTTGTCCCAAAGGAGTTTTGCACCTCACTTGTTTTCTTTCTTCCCCCAAACCCTGAACTACAGAATTTGATTACGGTGGCTCCCTTGTCCCAACAGCTATGCTGCTTGAGCTTTTCACAACTTAATTACAACAGTTCTGTTCTCCCCAGTTTTACAGCTTTATTTTACAGCTCAGTAACACTCCTTGAAAACTTAAGAAGCTGCCGAGAGGGACAGGTTGCATTGCACTAGCCTATCAGTGCATTTCAGCCATTGCTTTACAAAAGAGGCTCTCAGATGGACAGGAGAGCTCTGAACTCAAGATTCCCAGAGAAGCACTGAACTTTGCCCTTCTTTACACTCAGAATCAGGCATATGAGGAAATACTACCAAAAACAAAGATAAAATGTGCCACAACATCAACTCATATTCTTCAAACTACCACAAAACATCTGGTGAAAAAAAACAAAGCAAAACAAAACCTTAACTTTCTTTTCTTGCACAATGTCAGTACCACAAAGCTTGCTGGTAGTTCCGTGCTGGACACATGTAAGGCTATGTGTGATTCTATCCTCCCACCAAAAATGCTTCACAGAAAGAATCTTTAGGCTATGACTTATATTGGCTATAAGAACCCAGGAGAGACAGGAGAGCAAACAGGTTTAACCAGACAGCAGGAGACATGTCAGCAGGTCAATGAAGGCAACCAATCCCCTGCTTAAAATAAAGCTCTCAGTCTGATACAAGGTGTGCAATACTAAATACAACTAATAGATTGTACATAGACAGATTCCCCAAACTATCCTATGCACCTTTTAATGACTTGCACCTCCCAAACCTGAGCTAAGCTGTGAACGTAAGCTGGAGCCAAGCTGGAACCCAAATTAGCCAGTTTAGCAAAGTCTCAGGTTGGAAAAACCTTGCAACTATCGTGCTTACATGCCTTAATCTTTTCTGCTCGTTTTCTGGGCCTCTCCCTATTGGTGAGCTGCTTATTAGAACCATCATTTTCCAGTTACACAAAGCAGCAGTCTGAGGTGATTGGGAAATTTTGTTTTGTGGGTTTGTTTGGGAAAAAAAAAAAAAAAGCCTTTAATGACTGTTTAGCATTCAGAGGGTTTCTGTTTCATATATAATGGTATTCAGTCTTTGAAAAGCTGCTAATTCAGTAAGAAATTTTTTGCCATCCTACTTTAACCAAGATTACTATTTTTGGTTTACTCTGCTCGCTCCAATTTCACTGTGACTGAACCTGGCATCATAAACTCTTTCCCAGGAGAGACACCAACTTACTCCCTGCAAGTTACCTGCAGTACTGATTGCTGCCTGTTCCCTCTTCCTAAACCCTCCCTATCCCTATTTTCAGGCTTACTTCACACTGCTACTCTAGCTTTTGACTCCTTATAAATCCTTCTTCTCTTCTCTAACACATTCTACAAACACCTTTATTGTTTGTCTGCTCTCACAATGCTATGTCCCCTCTCAGCATGCTCTTAAAGATGAAGTCTTGAGTTATAACCATAGAACACGTGTAAAAATTACTCCTGAATAAAAGCAGTTCTATACTCAAGATTGGTTCTGAGCAAGATGTTGTGGTCTAGGTTTATAAAAACCTTACGTCTATCATGTTTGTCCCATTTAATTGTTATGTCTAAACATAGGATTTCATGTTGCAAACTCTATGTAAACCTACATACATTGAAACTCCCTCTGAAACAGAGATTAGTACTTATTGTGAGATAAAAACTACGGGAAGATGGAGCTGAAGTTAAGATGCACACAAGGATGAATTGGGGTAAAACCATTACAGGGCTGAATGGTTGCACTCTTCAGGCTATGTAAGCCCTTACATCCAAATATATTAAGATATCTAGGGTATCATGATATGCTCTTTATTCCTCCCCCCCCATATTCAAGGGCCTTACGTATTGGCCTGGAATAACACAAGCTAGTAATCGTGAGATTCTGACTAGGCAAATATGGTTGTGGAGGCCAAGTTAAGAGACCTGTAGCTGTTCCATGGAGCTATATTGAGGCTTATAGTTTTAGGATAGCCTTTAGAGAATTTGTTCTTAAAAGTATAATAATATATGCCATAGCAGACCATGAGAAACTGAAAATTTTCATAACTGAAAACAGGATCTTAGATGACAGGGGATTCTAGCACTTTTACGCCCAGACAAAATTCCCTTTTAAAAGTACACTTCATTTTTTATGTTTTCGTGACCTCACAACAAAAGGATATTCTTACAGTCATTCACAGCAAAAGAAAAGATACAAAAACTTTTTACATGACCCAATTATTTTCAAATTAATTTTGATATTGTAATGCAGTATTTTTTAAATAAAAGAGTAGTTCTGAAACCATTACATTTTCTGAATAAAGTCTCTGAAGCATTCATATATTAGAGGGGCTTTTCCTCTTGTACGTAACAGAACTCCATGTTCAGTGAAGCACAGCATATTACATGGTTATGCTGAAGACATATTCTATACAATTTCTCCTGTTTCATACAAAAATGGTAGGATAGGCACATTTCTAGGCAGCAATATTCAACAGCTGAGCTGTATGTGGAGATACTTTAATACATTGGTACTAGGCAATTTCTAGCACCCAAGTAATAAAACTTGGAAAAAAATTTACCATTTGTGTGAAAGATGACTTAGATGAAACTATTATGGGCTAGAGGGACACAATAATATGACCCGGAAACCAGGGAGGAGGATGTTGCTGATGTGCAAATAACAGGTTAAAGACCAAGTATGGGGATTTGGGCACATCTGAGACATGTGATACTGACTAGTAAAAGGGCTAAGTACTATGCAGAAGTTACCTTAGCTAATGGTAGTAACAGTCTCTCTATCTTATTTGTTAGTTAACATGATCTATTGTCCGTTTTCCTAGATTATGCATTGTAAATTAACTCCTTCAATGTTGTTTGAGCTTGCAGAAATGATGAACATGAAAATTAAGGCCTTAATCATGCACACTGTTCACCTAAATTTGATGCTGTTCTTTTGACCTTCAAAGGTTTAACAAAATGTTACACAAAGAATGACTGTCTTGCACTTGTTCGTCGTGATGGTGTCTTACGTCTCTCTCATCTTTCTCACTTTCTGACAACAGCAATTAATAAGCAGTGTGCCCTTTGCAAACTTAGGAAAGCCATTAAGGCTTTCCAACATGTCAAGGAAGTTCACAGCACCCTTCTGGTCTTCTGCTGAATCAAATTTTAGCATTTGTTCTTCCATTTTCTTTGGAATTTTTTTTTTTTAATATATATTTTAGACCACTTCACAGTTGCTAGTAAGACTAAGCAAACAGTTTGTCCAGTATTGGTTTGAAAAATTAAACTTCTCTTTGTGTACCTATTGCTTGGTACTCACGCACACTTTTAATTTGCATGCATGCTTTGGATTAAAGCCAACATTTCAGAATTTTCCAGAAACCTGAAAAAGAGACTCTGGTAGTGCTCCAGCACTGATGAGGACAGCCATTCTCAATATTCAGCCTCTCCCTGTGCGGTTGAGAGCACAACTTTAGAACTAAGATTTACCTGTTTCACAAAAACAATCCCTTAAAGAAGTCCTCAAAGAACCCATCTGTTGCTCTGGTCATTCCAGCTGGAGCCACCCTGCTTCATACTGAAAAGTAAAAAATATAGTATAAAAAAATCCAATATCCAAGAACAGGGACTGAAACACAGGTTTGCGATGGAACTGCTCATCTCTCTCTTCTATGCTCAGTAGATCTTTAAAAAAAAATAATTTTAAAAATCAAGATTAAGCAGGGTACAGATTTCTACTCTAAAATGCACAATTTTGGCCTGCTTGTTAAAGTATTCTACTGGGATGCAAGAGACCTATGTTGCAACCTCTTTCCTGAATCAAACAATAAGAAAATATTGTTAAAAATAAATTCAGCAGTTTTCTCCTTTCTCTCCCTGGGAGTGCTTCCTATCACCTTAAAATTTGTATTTAAACTAAACCAATTTATTAAGTTCTGCTGGATTTTGCAAAGTTTTTCCTTTCTCTTGAAACTTTCTCCTGAAAAACCTATTTTATTGGGCATGCAAATTATCAGTCAAATTAAAGAGGGCACTCACATGTGTTCATTTTCAGCTTTGAGAACCACAGCTGAAGAAACATCTGTTATCTACAAAGAGTGCTGTTTACTACTTCATGGCAGGATGTTTTACCATAGCACCTGTTGAGGATGAAGAGAAATTCTCTTCTTTATTGTCCTGTCATTTTCAGTTATAGCACACATGTTCAAAGACGGTTAATAACCAAAAAAAAAAAAAGTATTATTATTTAAATTAGCCACTGAGTTCATCCTTATTCATTGCACATTTTAGATTACTGATAACACCCTAGGAACAAATATATGCTGGGAATCCCATAGACCCATTTGATTGTAACTAGGTATATGGAGTGTCAAGTAGATAAGCTGCCCCTCTGGGATTCCAGTAATGTGTGCACAAGAGATCCTATAACACCCAATACATAAACCACTTGACAAGAAGCAAAAAAAGAGCATCCCGTTTAAAGGGCTGCTTTTCCACATGTTAGGAACCTTTAGAGTGATGGAAATAGTTTGGCAGGGAGTAGGAAAAAAAATGACCAGAACCATATTTTATCAAAGTAATTTCAGCAAATTTTCTACCAGAGGCTAACCACAGGAGACAAGAGCATAACAGAAAAATTAAACTGGTATCACTGAGCACACATAAAACTGATAATATTTGCAAAGTCACAAGATTTTAAGTTACATTGTCCTATAATCAGAGTACAAAAATAAATGCAAGGTACTTATAGTAGAAAGCCTGATGAAATCAAACCCAAGCTTTCTGAGGACTTTGCAATAGAAGCAATTATTCCTCCAAGGTGAAGTTGAAGTGGCACAGGAGGTGGTAGTGTACTGCCCCCCAGAGACTGCACTGATTGCTTCTCTTAACACTCTTTTTTAACATTAGCAGCAAAATCTTGTGTCTTTGCTTTGCCCTAGGCTCAAATAGCTCTGGTCTAGTTCTGAGCTGTTGTAGGCTTCAGTAGCCATGTGAGGGAAACTAATAATTTTCTTTACTGCTGCATCTGAAATCTGATTCTAAAGGCAGTAGGTAGGTGCACTGTCTTATGCTTTTTGTCATTGTGTATCTGAAGTTTCCAATTTATCTCCAATCATAAAAATAAATCGGAATATTTACTGTTTGTTCATCCAGAATCACATGTCTCCACATACTGCTTCTTTGTGTTTAAGAAAATAACATGAAAGGTTTGACAGCATCTTACCTTATCTGCTTAGCGGCCATCAAAACATACCAGGTGAGAAAGGCTTCCCAGTCATTCTTACAAAGCCCCTCTAGTTGCCTGAGTTCTTGTTTGGTCTTGAAAAAGCAGTAAAATATCACAACTGCAATAGCACCAAAAGGTATACAAAGTCATGGATGATTGTGTAATGCAGGAAATAGTTTATCATGAAAAAAACAGGCCTAGGAATTAAGATCTCCAGGCTCAAGCACTCGGAGCTGACTTGCTGGCCCAGTCACCTGCCATTCTACATATATTTGGGTTTTCATTAGATCTCTCTAATCTTCTCTGAGCAAATCAGTCTCAAGTACCTCCTCCTTCCTGATCCTCTGTTCCTCTGGCTCCCTCTCTTTCTTTATTTTGGTCCCCTCTTTCCCTTCAACTTTATAACCAACCTTCTTTCTGCTTCACATTTTTTCTTCATAGAATTCTCTCCTGCTACTGTTGATTTCAACTCTACGTTTCACAATCCTGTAACCACAGCCCATTCAAAATTAATAAAGTGTGGAGTTTAGACACCCCATAGTATTTTTCAACTAATTCTTACTGCTTTAGTATCCTCTCCCAATCTCTACATCCACATACTGTTTTCTCTCTAAGGTCTCTGAGACTATGTCCACTTTGTTTTAATTTCAGTAAAAATAAAACTAAACAAAAATCCTGGTAGAGGATATTTGCTGTAAGGTACTATAATGTCAAGGAGAAAATAACTCATTTATCTTCTGTCCTTGAACTTCAATCAAAGCGGAAATTTGTTATTTACAGGAAGCTAGGAGCTTGTCATATTATCTTCTGTTGCAGAAAAGTCACCTGCCTCTCAAAGACAGAAGTGATCTAGAAAAGTCAGGGTTAGATCTGTGGGAAATTGATTACAAATCAAGTACACATATTCTTGGTACCAGATAACTCAGTCCCAAGGGTTTTTCCTGAAGAAAGTGGGGAAAAAGGTGCAGAAAATAGAAAGTCATACATACATGGTTTCCCCTAGCTGCAGGGACATTTAGCATCCATAAAAATTTTTGAGGGATGTTTTCACACGGTTGAAAGCAAAGATCCACACAGATAAATAGTAGAGTCATATCCTCATCAGTTCATCAAATAAGCAAATTTGACAGCTGAGCTCACAACACCTACTTGGGGTTCAGGATGTTTGTCACAGCTCTGCTCTTAATCTTCATGGAAACTCATAATCTCTCTTGCTTCAGGGAGAGCACATAGAAGTGTGAGGACAGGGATACTCTTGCATACTATCTCTATTCCAAGCCAACCAATGGCTTTCAAGTCACTGATCCAAATTAGACCATCTTAGCTGTAGCTTAGTAAAGAGGCCTGAGGTGAAAACTCACCCGAGCCTTTTTTCCTTAACTATAAGAAGAAAAGCTCTCGCTACCTGGTGTCCAACTGACTTAATAGAGTAGTTTTAATGCTTGTAAATAGCAGCTGTTAGTTCCAGCAGGTGTAAGTTAGAAGCAAAACAAAAGAATTGAAACAAGTATTTCATAATCAATGACAAAATGTAATGGAAATACTCTTTCAACAGAAGGGGTTTCTAATACTGAGCGTATTTATTATTTAGGAGAGTAACACAACACAGTATCTACCCCTTTCTTCTTCAGTTCACCAATCTTTGATCAATGTTTGCAACAGATTATTACCTTCATCAAAATAATAAGCACAAATAGAGAAGTTTAATTCTACAATGGGTTCACTCGGCTGCCGCTGACATTTCATGTACATACAAATGTGTGTGCCTTATATAGGTGGGCAACGCACAAGAGGGTTATATGCATGTTTATAAGCAATCTGCAGCCATAATTATACTGAGTGCAAGCTTAAGGGGAATGAAAACCTTCCCTCTCCGCCGTGAGTAGAGCACAAGCTCGACAAAGTGCCCGGGCAGCCGGGACGCCCAGGTGATGGGCGCAGGGCGCAGCCCCAGCCGGAGCAACGCTCCCATTGTGGTAGGCGGCCCCTTTTCAGCGGGGTAATCAAACAGGTTTGACTGGTCACTGTCTGCCTTTGTCCGGCGCTGACCTACATGTTGCGCGGAAGGACATCTTTGTCTCACTTTTCTTTGGTCACCGAGTTCATGGAGCTCAATGGGCCGCGGCTGGCAGTCCATTAACTGGGGTTCTTAGCCCAGCCCCGGGCCACCCAGGAGCCCTGCTGCATGTTCTCACTGAATGGCTTCACTGGTGGCCCATTCAAATGTGCTAATGTCAGAAAAAAAAGAGTTGAATGGAGGAGCCAATGTACACCATTGCTCAGGCAAGTGACTGCAGCCCCCAACAAAGCCTCCCCTGTGGTGATGTTAAGCAGAGTTATCAATAGTGCTAAGGCAGAGTAAGAACTAATGCTTCAATCATGTCATCAACAGGTGGCACAGATGCAGCCACTTCAATACAGAAATCACAGGGCAACATTTCCTGGTAATTCTATCCTCTTTCCAGCGCTAACATACAGAAAAATGTGCAGATGTCATGTGGCTCTCTTGTAGTGTGTCAGACCTCCTTGAACCAAGCTCAAAAGGACTTTTTTGTTTCCTGTTTCTTTTACTATTCGCACTAACTGTAGGCAATGTTAAAATCTCATTTTGCACGTAGCAGAAAACTTAGTTTTTAAAGTACACATAAATAATTTACTTTTTCTGAGCTTCATGAATGGAATTTGCAAGCAAGAAAGGAAACTGTTTCAGTATTCACAACAGTACAGGACACATTATTACACCAGTCCGTTAATTCTTAGAGGACAGATTAAGTTATTTTGATTTATTTAAAAAAAAAAAAAAAAAAATTAAAATATGGTTGAATTCACATACACTATGAACACGAACATCTTTTCTTCTCACTTGAGTACAATGTTCACCTCTAATGTTTTGGAGAGAAAACAGGGCCCAATAAAAACAGAGCTCCTAACAATTCTGAATGCATCATCTATACGAAGTGAATTCGCAAAGCATATCTGAGGCAAAGAACTGCCACAGCTTCTGCTCTAAATAACAACTCATAACTTTGGCAGTGGATTTCCATCACTGTGCTAATAGTAGGTGGTAAATGTGTGGCAGAAGGGAAGTAACCTCCACAAAACACAGTACTTCTGAACAAGACAGACCTTCCTCTGTTGGGCCTGAAGATTTGTTTTCATTTTCAAATCACTCATATGAGACAGAAGGGGGGAAAACAAAAACCACTAAAGAAAATTCCCCTGCTGGGGGAAATTCCAGCACTTAAGGAGGCTGAGATAGGACTCCTACCAAAACCAGTTCCCACAGTTACAGGCAATCACTCAAGACAGGCCATAGGTCATGGACATAGACCACTCACCAGGAAGCTTTCCTCAACCCTATAACTAACCTGAAACCAAAAACCACAACTGCACACAAGTCACACAAAGAAACAGAAGAAACCACACCAATGTTCTAGGTCTTTATTCTACAGGGAATTGGTTAAATACAATTAAATTAGTTAAATACAATTCCCAGATGATTTTAGGAAGAGAATTGAGCACTGCACTACAAAAGCTAGAGGGAAAAATTGCCTAGCAGTCCAACCTAGGAGGAAAAAACTCCTGTTATTTGGACTTCATCTCTTGTTTGAATTCCCTGCTCCTTCCAATTTATATAGACAGGAGAGAAATTGTGGGCCAGAAACATGAACTAGGCAATAGTCAGTCCTGCACAAGCAACAGATTTAACAATCCTCCACTTCAGCTTAAAGAAATGACGAAGAGAGCCAAGATTAATGAGGTACAGGTGTTTTTCTCCCCATTGGCATCAGGTGCACTGGTATACAGATTTACTGTCAGAAGGTGGGGTTTTTTCCCAAGTTGCTGTAACTTTTAAAAACTCCATTACTGAACTAAGATTATTGTTTGTTTAATGGTCTGGATGTGATTTGCATTATTTATTGATAAGTTCTTCACTCATGCATAATTAACCTATTCCAAATGCAAGCTGGCATATGATTACTTGCTAAAAGCAATAGAACAGCTCCAATTTAAAAAGTTTTTGCTTTAAATTCTATAAAAATATAGATAAATTGCCATAAGACACAAATTAGACATCTATCCATTTACATCAGGTTTTCCATGATCCTTTCTATGAAACCTTATGCATGTTTGCTTTCTTTATTTGAGCTTTTGAAAGATGAAAGAAAATACATCTTGATAAAACAAATTTTTTCCTTAATAATTAATTGTTTACTAAGTGTTACTACTTATTTTCCACTTCACATCCAGCATACAAGAGTTCTAGAATGCTTGACAAAGATTTTGTCTAGGAAGAGATCTAACCCAAAGACTTCTGGAATTCTTTAAGCTGTATTCATCCTCATTACACATTTTGTAATTATTTTCATTACAGTTGGAACTTGTCAGAGATTTGTTATTCAGAAAAAATAATATGAGGGGGTTTGTTCATGTTTTCACCTTAAATACTGCTATACAATTTCAAAAGGATATCCTAAAAGATTCTACCAGAATAACACCAGAAGAAACTTTCAAACTAATTTGCCTCAAGGAAAACTGCTTTTACTTAGTGTAGAATCACCTGCTTTTCGTTATTTCCTCCTTTTACTCTGTAGACCTATGACCATAAAGGCTCAGAAGACCTCTGTGGAACTTTAAATCATGAAGCGGGAAAGAAACTCCTGCTGCTTTGTATGACTTAGTCTTCGATGCCTTTATAAAAGTGCACAAAAATCACAAAGAGCAATAATTTCACAGCTTGCCTTCTCCTTCTGTATCTCCAATTCTCCCCTTCTAAAAGTTGTTCATTTACATTGCTGTCCCGCACAGCCAGCAGACCAAGGGACCTCCTCGCATCTCCCAGAGGAATGAGCAGTAGGCTTCAGTATCCAGCTGACACAACAGCTCTTTTTACACAACTTTTGGTCTTAAAGTATGTTCCAAATTGTTTTCAAGGGCATTATATTCAGATTTTTAAAAAAATCTTCCTAAAAATCACAACTAATATCTCTTTACTTGTTTTTTAAAACGTCAGGACGTACAATGCTGATTGCTTCTATTTCATCCAGGTCTTCTCATCGTGTTGTTTGGTAACAGAACTGGAAGGTCACATGTGTAAGGCCTCACCCCTACAAACATGTTTAACATACCTGCCCATTTACACTCAGAGGAATAATTCATTTAACTAAAACCGGTTTCAACTAAAGCAATTTTTTCCTTACACTTCTTAATATATATTTTAATACGTCTAATTGTAGAATAGGATCATTTTCTGAAATGGTGGTTGGTAATGTGAAGAGATAGAGAAAAAGATCAAGATTTCTTTCTCTCTATTCTAATGAAAAAGCAAAGAGTATCTGTGTTTAAAATATTACTGCTGGCTTAAAAATGGCTCCATTTCAAATAGGAAGTAGCAGCTTCAGTTCTCCATAGTGTGAAATTTATCACTGTGTAATAAAAATTTCTGTGCTTTACAAATTCTATAATAGGTAGGTCAGCCACTTAATATCATGTCATTCCTATAATCATACACAGCACTTGAGCTTTCCATAGATCACAGACATTGTCACTTCAAAGGAGATCAGAACAAAAGCAGTAAGAGAAAAGGTTCTCTTGCTTTAATGCAAATGGGCTTTTTTTAAAGAGGTGTTTTTAAAAGCCTTCATATCCCTTTAAGAAAGTTGCATTATGGCTGCCTGAATTAAACGTCTTTACAATTATCTGATAATTTAAAAATTAAACTCAGAGATTGCTCGTATGTTGAAAATTACAACTGTTCCCATTAAAACAACCTACATTAGAATATTCACAGTGATAGAGACCATTTCCATGTGACTGTATCTGTAGGCAGTGAGCATGGCATAAGGATTCAGAGTTAGCCCACCTGTTACAGGTGCTGAATGAGACAATAACCAATCGTCCTGTTTTACTACAATGTCTGCACTCAATGGGGAAAAAAAACTCCAACAATAACAAAACCAAGCCCAATTGTAAAACAATTGTCTCCAACTTTACAGTGTCTGTGCAGCACAGAAGTTTTTGGCATTTCAGGATACGGACAGGCTGCAGACTGGAGGGAGGTGAAGTTTGCCCGTCTGCACAGACCAGGGCAGCTTTCCAGTCAAATCAGGGCCAAGCACATTCTTGACCATCCATTATGCAAAGACATGAACAACAACAAAGAAGACCTGTTGCAAAGGGATGCCTATGGATAACTTGAAGGAAAAAGATATCTGGATTTCTATCATACAAGAAAACATGCACACTTTTAAATGGTCACAAGTTGCTGTGGGAAAGATGTGATGACCAAAAGGGTTTTTCATGTATTTAGGTAACTGAGAACTGTTGGTATTCTGGGGATATAGTTCCAGTGCAAACTGTTACAGACAGAAGTATTTGACTCCAGCTACTCTGTCCTGCAAGAATTAAATTTGGTAGTAAATATCAGTTCTTCCACCAGTGCTAGAAGAAAGCAAGCACTACCAGTTTGCCTTAGTTAAGTGAACCATCGGCCCATTTCCCAGCCAGGCAAGGTGAGAGCCTTTCACTGCTGCTATAGTCTAACAACTGTTGACAGAGACTGGGAGAATCCCACAGGGATCAGAATTCAGGCCAGCATATAGTAGGAGAGGTCCTTAACTGAATCTGTAGAGAAGTCCTCCCCACTTCATTTCTCCCACTCCCATGCAAGGGACTGTAAAAATATCCTTTACCAGGCAGGCAGAGCGACTATTGGTAAAGGGAAGGAAACACTATGGTCATGGCAGTATGATGTTCTTTTCTTAAATTATACTTCATCCTAAGGCATTCTGCAACTTCTATGATGTCTTCCCCTCCAGCATGTAAAATTTCCTTCATTTCCTCCTGTAGTGCTTGGTGGGGATAGTGTTACCTTTTCCCCATTGCTCAGCAAGGATCTCCTTTTCTGCCATCTCACTCTCCCTCCATGCTGGACAGGAACACAGATATGCTCCCATCTTCTCTATTCTTGCAGAGTACAGCAGTAGACTCAGCTTTTAAGAGCAAGGAACTCAAATCAAACCTCTTTTTTTTTCCTGGCCACTTGACAATATAGGGCAGAGAAAGGAGAGAGAACAGAACTTTAAGTACTAGCCAAAATACTGAGATATTGTAACGAAATCATAAAAATGCTGGACTAAAATAGATTTCAAGAGATCATCTAGCTCAGCAGGGTGCATTAAGGAAGAAATCTCTCTGCTGGCAGTACTAATGGTGAGCTGTTAATACTACCATTCCAGCTCTGCAACTTCTCATTAGAGCATTTGGCTGTCATTCACTCTTCCCACATCCTCCCATCACTGCTTTTAAATCATGCATTTTTTGTGTCTGCCAATCAGCAAAGAATCAGACTAACTCACTCACTCAGGACATGACACTGGCTTCAAGATACACTTTCCCCCTATGATGTGTTCTGATAGGTTTTGGAGACACCTTTGCTCGAGGAATTTCTTCTTCCTATGAGTCCCTCACAGAAGAGAAGGGTTAAATTAAAGAGTAGCTGCTCTTGCTAAGCCCATTGAAATTGCATTTGTGACATCCAAATGGATTTTTTTCAAGCAGTGCACTGCATTGACAGAAAGCAGCTGCTCTGCAGCAAATGAGAGTGAAAATTAATAGGAGACCAAGGCAAAAAAAACCTGAGTTTTGCTTACCACCATCAAGTTGCTGGGATTTAGAAGAGCACCCTTTGATCTCTCATAGACTAATTACTGCTCTGGGTTTGACTGTTTAGTACACTAGTTGCTCTTCTAGAAAAATGCAACTATTATAATACAAATCTGTAATGAAAATTTAAATGAAAATACAGCATTCAATAAACAAAACATAGCAAAAGTCATCTGGCAGAATACCTGTGTCAAAAAACTTTTTCAAGTGTTTTGAAGCTGAGCAATAGCATGTGCACTGGCTGTTTAAATGAAACAGATATAAAAAGGAATAGCATGTGTAAGAGAGATCAACGCACACAGAGATTTATGATGCATATGTTTCTTTGAAATATTACCAGAGTTCTAGGGTTAGTTGATTTAAATATGATTCTTAAACCTTACCGTATTATATTAAGTTCAGTATATTGCAAGTGCTCTATTATATTACTGAGTTTAATTTCATAAATTCACAGCAGCTTAAGATGAGAAACATGTTAACTGTAAACAAGTGCATCAGCTCATGTAACAATCAAATATGATCTTTCTGTAAGCAGTTCTGCTCAGAGCTTTAAAGCATACAGCTATAGCAAGACCAATGAAGTATCTTTTTGTAAAGAGAAAGCAAATAAATATTCTCTTGGCAAACATTCCTTCATGAAGAAGGCTCATTTCCTGGCAGCTTTTATGGTTTTCTACACCGGCTTCAAGAAGCACTTGGGCTTTTGGGCTCTACATCATCCTGTTCCTCAGCATTCAGGCCCTGGGCAAGCGTGAAGCCCAGAATTAATTTCTCACCTGCTGAAAAACAAGCAGAGTTTCCAGACACCGTCACCTTCAGGGTCCACCTTCCTGTAAAGGCAACAGGTGTCTTCAAAATTGCATGTTAAAAAGGACAGAGCAAAGACAAAGCAAAAGCCTGACTGACCAGGAGACTAACATACATAAGACAGGGATGTGGAAGGCAGCAGAAATACCTGACTGCAGGATGACACATGCTCAGGATCCAGGCATATGCATGCTTACAGCACGATGCAGCCAAAGCAGCATGAGGTACCTGTGGAAAGACATTTCAGCTTTTGCTATGGGGTTACCAAGAACCATCCAAGTCTGTGTTCCTGCAGACAAGCACATCCTGCACCAAATACCTCTGCTTATAAAATAGGTTAGATAATAATATACTGAACTAGCATGCAGTCATGAACAAAATACTTCATTTCTTGAAATAAGATTACTTCTGAGCCATGATAAACCTCAGCAGATAAGCACTTAGGGGGTCAGTTACACGCATTTGATGTAGCACAGGAGGTTTGCAATCTCCCTTTGAAGACACTGTTGTATCTTTGTATGCACATGTATAAATGTTTACATGTGTGTATAAATACACATGTAGGTGTGTTGTAAACTTAATGTAAATTATACTGGAATGTTAAACTTGTGCTTCCCTAATATAGTTCTGTCATAATATTTTTATGGCCTCTCTTCCACAAAGAGATGTGAATCTGAGTTTATAAAATATTTTGAAGCAGAAAATGTCCTCTTGGCTAACAACACTTGAGGCATTTATTTTTGAAGCAGTTGGATATAGCAGATTATTACACATTCTACATTAGGCCTACAATTTTCCTAACAAATACAAAGTGTTCCCTCTGTCTTGCAAAGAGCAATACTGCAAGATTTTTTATCAGTATGGAGCAAAACTCAAACTTTCCACACTGTAGCCGGGGTGGGGTGGGGGACTGGGGTTGTGGAAGCAAAGAAGTAAAGTATCTTTGGAAACAGAAATTAGATTTTCATTTAGTGATTGAAGCTGTTTCCCATAAAAACTGTCTTAACACTCATAAAATATTTAAAAATACTTTTCTATGCTATACAATCAGTTACACAAACTAGAAGATTTTAGTTAATGTTTGTGCTTGTACTTTTTAATCTTTATAGTATCAGTGAGACTTCTTTCACATTTCAAATCTTATCAGAGGGAAGCCGTTCATAAACAACAGTGCAGGCAAATCAGAACGACATAATGAGAATGCTCAATATTTGTTCACCTTTTTTTTTTTTCATAAGGCTTCTGCAGCCCTTTCTTCTCAGAATAATAGAAAACCTTGGATTTAATAGTTAACTTATATAATTAGCATATATTAATTTTCTGTGCAAATTGTATGAGAAAACTAGAGGCCAACATGACCCTGAAAATACAGAAATATATTTGGTAATGAAGTCTTATGCAGGGACTTAAGCAAGAAAGGATTTTTCATTTTATCTTTTAGCAGTTTTACTGTTAATTCCAGCATATCAAAGATGTAAAAATCAACCAACCAGCCAAAACCCCCCACTTCTAGCAAGATACCTTGTGTCATTCTCAGAAGAGACAGACAGAAAGAGAAGGAGAAACTGCTGTAGGGTGAAATTTTAGGTCTTTCAGGTAATCTCATAAAGATGAGCACCACATGCAATACTGCATCTTTGTCCTCTGAAGACTTGTGTTTCAGAAGCATTTTAACTGATATAACATCACAAGCCCATTGCATGACTACTAAAGGCACAAATTAAAAAAGTTCACTGAATGAGATAGCTTCAACCAGACTGCATTTCTTGTTCAAAAGACATGAAACAGATATTTTAGGATGAGATAAGCAGTTACCATTTCTAGTATTCTCTACAGCCACTCTGAGGCACAAGGTTTACGAATAATTGTCTCTCCATATTTAACATATGTAATGTTTGGTTTCCTGGAAGAGTAGATGCATAACTGAGAAGGCAATAATGCATTTGTATGGGGATGTGTGTATGTGCAAGCCTCTGTGCTTTCTCTGTATTAATATTTTATTATCCTCGCAGCCAAGCTTAAGAAGTGCGGATTGGATGATTNCTAAGATGATTGAGGGAGTGGAGCATCTCCCTTATGAGGAAAGGCTGAGAGAGCTGAGTCTCTTTAGCCTGGAGAAAAGGAGACTGAGGGGTGACCTCATTAATGTCTATAAATACTTAAAGGCGAATGTCGGGAGAACGGAGCCAGGCTCTTCTTAGTGACATCCAATGTTAGGACAAGGGGCAATGGGTGCAAGCTGGAGCATAGGAGGTTTTGGGTAAACATAAGGGAAAAACTTTTTCATGGTGAGGGTGACAGAACGCTGGGACAGGCTGCCCAGAGAAGTTGTGGAGTCTCCTTCTCTGGAGGCATTCAAAACCCTCCTGGACGCATTCCTGTGTGACCTGATCTAGGTGATGCTGCTCTAGCAGGAGGGTTGGACTAGATGATCTTTCGAGGTCCCTTCTAACCCATAATGTTCTGTGATTGTGTGATTTTTAGAGCTTTAAACAATTATTTTTAAAGTTAATTATTAACAAGCTACCTGTGAATACCTTTTTTTTCCCCATAATGTACTTTTTATTAATAATTGAAAAACAGTCTGAACCAAATGACCAAGAGAAAAATAAAGGAGAGATCAACAATAGCATAATGCAAACTGGCATATGACTACAAATATCTTTCATTCTTTAACAGATTGGTTCTCATAAATATCCAGTAATTTCAGGGCAGAAGACTTTCAATAATACCTCAGTGCCCAGAATTCATTTTTCCAAACTAATGCACTTAGCACTAAAACTGAAGAAAAACCTACTTATTGACATTTCAGCTAAAGCAAGGTACAAGGTTCTCATACAATGAAAACCCAAGTGGAAAATAACCCCAACAAACAAAACCAAATCCACTTGGCAAGGAAGTGGAATACGAAAGGGAAATGGAGAAATACATCAAAAAATACTACAATTATTGATTTCTCTGCTTTACCTTCATGCCCTGCATTGATACACACATTCTTTAAATATACCTGAGGTGACATGGGGTATCAGATCCCAGGGAGCCAGGCTGAAATGGGTAATTGGCAACCAGGGAAAACCACAAACAAAAGATGAAGAAGCTTGAATAACATTCCAAAAGGGTGTTGCTTTAAAAAAAATGTCCTCAAAAATGTTTGTTGAGGGTAGACAAGTATACTTCTCTGCTGTTAGGAAAAAGAAAAGCCTGCTTTACCATAAAACAATTTGTATAGACAAGAATCATTACATCTCAAAAGTAATCTCTTCTACTAAAACTCAAAGGTAACTTCCCTTTGGTAGGTTTTTCCAGCTTTGGCTTTGGAAATATAATGTGCTTTTTACACTTGAAACAAAAATACAGAGGATTAACTCAGTTTCCCTTCATAAAAATCCAGAAAAACCTGATGACACTGTAGTGGAGCAAATCTTATACACCAATGTCTTTATTAGTATTCCCTCCCACTCAGTGCTCTACACTTGAAGCTGACTTAAAAACAAGGCTGTTACACTATGTTGAGCATCTGAGGATTTCCTAACAAATGTTAGTAAACATTTATCACTTATGTATAGCAACAGTACAGTGAAAAGACTGCACACACTTTTGATGGTCAAGTGTTTTTTGGTATTGTCTGCAACTGCAAGGAAATTGCACAATGAGAGCACCAGATTTTCTTATATTAACCAGCTAGACAAGTATCCAGTTATGCTCGAAATACCAGAAGTCCACAGACATTTATTCCAAAAATCACAAAATTTGTGTTTCTGGATTACAGGACATGAATGTTAACAAATTAATGGCAGATAAAAGCCACTAAAGGTGAATATTCATCACATACAAATTAAGATTGAAAAATGAATAATTTTAAAAGGAAAATACACAAATGCTAATGTACCAATTGCATTCATATTTTCACTTTTACTTCAACAATTTTGTTCATTCAAGAGAAGCTGCTGTGAAACTTCTGTCATTCCACAAAATCAAGAACCCTGCAGAGAAATTCAACCCAATTTACTATGCAGCTCTTAAAAGCACCCACTCATGGCTTCCTCTGCAATTGTTACCCAAGGACCACAAAGTTCAGATACCTCAGGCTATCCTCTGAGGCACAATTGAACAGGCACTAAGCTCTGAAGAGTTCACTTCCCAATTCTCTCACTGAGCCATCCCCAGTGTTTACAGGACCCAGTGGCAAAAATGCAAAGAGAATTTGATTTAAGCAAGTGTGGGGATTCATGTGAGGCCCGGACGACGCAACATCAATATGATGTGCATAAGTCGACACTTTATTTTTGGATCACTCCGACATTTATACAATAACAAGCTTCTCATCACGTGGGAGTCAGTATATGATTGGTTGCATGCCTCAAGCACGTGTCCTTAAAAGTGCTACCATTGGCTATTGAACATATATCACGAACTCTGTAACACATCCTGTTTTCACATACTTCACATACTTTCTCAAAAGTGTTTATCTTCAAACCCAGGCATGGTTCTTCTGCAAAGTATAACCCTACAAGCAAGTAATAAATCAGAGAAGATGTGGTCCTTCAGCCACTGCACTGACAGAAGGACTCTGCACTCCTTTAGGTACTGATACCCAACCCTGAATTCACAGAAAAGGTAGCCTTGTGCACACTTTACAGATAGTCATATAACTCCCCATTTTTATTTTTGTTGTAAATCACAGACAAATAAAAAAAAATCCCATAGCTCTCTTATGCAAAAGACAAGTCATATATTATGCAAAGTCAACAGCAGTTTCAACTGTTGCTATAGTTCACACCTGTACCTACCAGCATGGAGGGAACATTATCAGTAACCGAGAGTCAGAGTAGATTTAGCACCACAGCAGTACAGAAGTTCTGCATATAAGATCAGACAGATGGCAGGTAATTGTCCCTCTTCTCTAAACTCTAAAAGCCTGATCCTCCAGCACTTGCACACCCACACAAGCAGATTTTATTTCTCTGCAGTACTACTTCCATGTCAGTAATACCTTCTAGGAGTGCAAAAGTTCATACCCAGGTTTGTCAGTTGCAGGACCAGGCCTCCTATTTTGAGAGTACCTAATATGTTCAGATCTAAACCAACATCAATAGACTTATCTACAGCATAAAAAAATAGAAGCTAAACATCTGGAATTTAATAGCAGGCATTCAGAGTAACTAGAGTAGTACTCTTTTCTCTGTACATTTACCCTCTGCAGGTCACACCAGCAACACAGACCAGTATCTTTTGGTTTTATATTTCTCCCTCAAAATTAGCATGCCAGTGCTTTGCACCAAGGGGTCCTAGTTTGTTATGATCCCAATAAGAAAGGAACTCAGACTGAAATAATTTAAAATGTCATTTATTGGAGCTAATACCATAAAAAAAATCAGGGGATAGCATAGATGATTTTACATCTCTTTAGATGCTGGTAATCCTGAGCTTTACAGCATCAGATGGGTCTCCAATCAGTGCACAACAGGCTGTGTGGATCCCTACCCCATTTTGTGCTTTTAAGATTTTATAGAATTTTCTTAGAACAATTATATTAATTTCTACTGTCATACAAGAAGGACGTTCACAGGAGAACCTGTTGTCACAGTTTCAGATAAAGACAAGGGCATGCAAGCGGTGTAACCGCTGGTACTGAACGGGAGCTGCCTACAGGCTCCATCACTACAGTTCACTGACAACGTTTATCCTGTGGCCAAGACATACGTGCAGCTCAGCACAGGCCTGAAAGCAAAGCTATAAATGCAATATATAGGCTGCTAAGTAAGAGCAGCACAGGCCTGCAGCTTCTTAGGTTAGCTGTGATGTGGCTCACCAACTCCCCGGTGCACAGCTGTCTCCTGGCTGGCATCACCAGAGCCACAGAGCACGCCTGCTAGCCTTCCTGATGCACACAACAACCCCCTGTCACTTGGACAAGCTGCAAATCTCTAAATCTTACTAATTTTTCTGCTTTTCTGAAGAATTCCTCATGCCACTGAAAAAACACTTCCAAAGAAAATAAATACATATTACGCATATTCAAATTCTCTGCATCAACCATAAAAATTACATTTCTAAACATGCTGATATGATAAAAAACTTTAAAATATGTCCATAATACTCTTTATGTGATTACATTAGGTTACTTCCTAGCAGTTTAGAGAAGAAATTACAGAGTCTGAGGTAAATTTCAGGCCACGTGATACAAGAAAACAAGTATGGACAGCAGGCAGCAGTGTAAGTATTAGGGATTAAATTTACAATTAACACTTAAAGCTTTATAAACGTTACAAATAAGATGCAAAAGAAATAAAACTCTATTCTTGACTTTGGTTTGCCTGCTCACGATTTCTCATATAAATACACATAGGTTACTTTTCCAAGAAAATGATATTTACTCAACTATAACACCTGTTCATCCATCAGTCCTTTCACTCCAACAACTTCTGAACTTCATAAGTTTTAATTACATCTGACAAAACAGTGAGAGGTTTCAGAGAAAGCACTTTGCTACACAGCATGTGAAAGAGAACAGCTTACATTGCTGTTCCCTATGGAGGGAGGCAGCAGAGACCTGAAGGTTGAGGTTTAAGGTAATTCTTGCTCCTCTTCCGCCAGCTACAGCACCTTCCACCTCATCTTTAAAGCATCAAGAGTGCTTCTGCTTCCCAGTCCTGCCTAGGGGTTGTAACCTCTGTGTCAGGAAAGCGGCTGCCCATCCACTCTGGAATCACTACTTCCAAGGGAGAAACATCATATTACAGAAGCTGGTGATGCTGAAAATCTTTCCAAATTATTGTCACCAAATGTGATTGCTAACAACTGTCTGGCTAGGTGTGTTTACAAAGTTAAAATTGGAGGTAATAAGATTCACCTGATACTAGGTATCAGGAGATAACCCTTGCTGTGATGGCCTCCTTCGTAAAATGAAATACAAGTGGAATACAGTTAGTCTTTTGAAACAAAAAATTTTCTTCTCCTATGAAAGTACAATAACAAAGCAACCCACATCCTGGATCATATTAGAATAAAAATGTTTTTCTGGCCATATAATTCCAAACAATACTGGGCTATTTATACCCCAGGAAGGGGAAAAAAAAAACCCACAACAAAATCAACAAAGAAAACAAACAAACAAAAATGCACAAAGAGCATTACTTAAAATGAGAAACAGCTTTCTCTGAGTTGCATGTGAAAATTTTTATCATAGAGCCCAATTCAGATGAAGCCTGATTAAAAATGGTTTATTTGTAAGCAAGTTGGAATTGGCTACCTACTACCTAATCATTAGGAATATTTATATGAATCTCAAACTATTTAAAAGGGAAACTTGGAAGAAAGAATTAAACGAAAAAAAAATAAAAAAAATTTCAGCCCAAAAAGCCTTCCTTTGCTTTCTATTTAGAGATTTAAAGAATACACCAGTTATACAAGCAGCAAGACCACACAAGCAGAGAACGAAAGAAACTGGATGAGAATTTAGTAACCATGTTTTGCAATTAATAGTACATTTTAGCACAGCATCTCACAACTTTTTCCACAGGTGCCGAGTTTTAGGCTGTTCAGCACAAGTAAGTTCTTGAAACAGAAATTATATACCTAAAAAACTGATTTGTGATTTTATTCCTGCTGTTCAAATAGTAAAAAAAACTTAAATGGTCAGCTATCGGTTACATACTATACCATGCACAGACTTTGTCCAACTCAAGTTATTAATATACTTCCAATAATCATTTTAACAAAATAGTCCTTGTATAATCAAAAACTAGATCCTGCTTCATAGTCTTAAATGCAAAATCACTTGTTTATTTTGTTTTGCTCAAAATACATTCTGTGTATTCTAACAGGTTATTTTTGTTAGTTCTAGGCTTCCAACAACCAAATAATCCACCAAACCAGTATTGAATACATTAAACCTCAAGGCTTCCCACCAAGGAAGTGCTAATTTACAACTGGGGACAGAAAAGTGCACAGATAAAGGGCCAAGCTCCCAGGGGTATTTAGAAGCCAAGTAGCAAAGCCTTACAGAATTTTTGAGGTACACAGAGAGAGAGTCATTGTCTGCAGCTGGCTACAATATCCCCCATTCAAACATTCACCCAACATCTGGACAGGTACTAAAGAGGTGAAGCTGCATATCCCAGACATGCAGGGAATGTTGGCAGCACCAAACCTCAGGGACTGGCGCTTTCACAGCTTGAAGTTGTTGCATATGTTATCATTAATGCTTATTGGACACACATTAGTATGTAGTCACCACTACCAGCTAGGTCTTTTGCATACCAACAACTGCTTTTGCCACTAGACAACACCCTATGCCTCCTGCAGGCTGCCTCCCTCTTCCAGAAAGGCTGGCAACAGAGGTAAGAAACAAGAAGTGTGAGGTCAGGGATTAAAAATCCCAACCAACCCTGCACTATTTCAGGGGTCGGGCTTGCACTAAATTTCCCATTCTTAAGGCACACTAGGTACTCAAGCAACTTACCAAGGCAGCAGCTGTGCTGTAGTTACCCAGTGCCCTTTATTTTCTCTTCAAATGGTGATTATGACAAGATTTTCTTCTTTTGAATGTATTTGAAGGTTGTGTACTGAGCATTTAGAATTCAACAGCCATTTGATCTTTTTTTGAGGCTCAGTAAGACCAGAAATAAAGGCATGTTGATATATTATCTCAATATTTACTCTAATGAAGCTTGGTAAAACAAACAGGAATCAAAGTTATGTCTACCCTCCATGCTTTTGCCTCATAGCACAATAGGTTCAAACAATAAAGCATAACTAGTTTACTGTAACCTTATTTTCCATTGTCAAGAACCTGAGAGAAGAGGAATGATTCTGTAGACATACCTCTTATATAAAGTACAAACATATCTGTATTTTACCAGAGGTTCGGTTATTTTGGAGACAGCCCACCAGATAATTCTCCACACTAGTAGGAAATCTTTATCAGCAGAAGATAAACTATTCTTATCTAGAGTGTTTACAATTTTCTCCATGACACCTTCACCTCTGTTGTCACAAAGATGCAACTATGTGCATTTCTCCTATTTGGGAGTTGCAAAGGCTGAAAATACCGGCTCTGAAGATTATCTTATTTGCTAATTACATCACACCAAAGGCATCTACATGGATCCCTCTGAGGCCAGAGTCAGGCAATCAGCTCATCAGGATTGTAAGAAAGGATGTGGACATCGAAGCCTAGCAAGCAAGTGCAGATGTACCACATAAAGCACTTCCAAGTTAAACATTGTCTGCATAAAATAGGTTCTGGTACATTACCCATTTTTTGTCGTCATCACCAGAACCTTTAATCTTCCTTCCTCTCCTTCACTCTCACCAATAAATATAAGAATTATATAACATCATTCCCTCTGTACATATAATTTCTTTTCTGAAGGAGGAGGAGGGTGAGTGGGTGGTGTAAAATACAAAGCCACCGAAATTCCACCCACATCCCATGGCCACACATTGAGACATGCTAAACAGGAGAGCCTTCCAATGCAATGAGCTTCCTCGATTTACAAATAGCAGAACGTGGTCACCTTCAGAGTTAAGCTACAAAGAGAAGTAACAATCACTGCTACACTTCTGAACTTTAAACAGTGAAATTTTATGATACAAGAAAGAAAAAGAAAAATCTGAGAACTCGAGTTGAACTTTCAAAGTAAATAGTATTTCATAAAAAACCTCAAAGTGCCCTCTTCTGGCAGCTGGTCCTAACTGCCAGCTCATATCGAGTACATCCTAAACCTGCAGCACTTCTCCCAGATGAAAGTTCTTTTGCCATGCATTTTTTGTTAAGAAATTATCTTTAGCAGCTATAGACCGTGGATATGAAACTGCTAATGTACTTTCATAGAACAAGAAACATTAAAGTGGTCTGTTAAAAGTTATTTTAAAGCAAGTGTAATTAAATATCAAATTTCTCCCACAAAAAGCATGTACTTAATATTTGTAGTAATTGAGTTGTATCATTAGTATCACATAATATTAATGTTATTAATTTGCAACAGTATTGATGCAAATCCTCACTGCATTACTTATTGCGTATTATTATTGACACTCCTTTTAATAGACTCACCTTAGGAAACAAAACATTTTTTTGTTTTATTTAACCATGCACAAAAACACAGTAGGTGAAAAACGCATTAGAAAAATAAACCTGGACCCTCTGTTTATTTCTTGGGTTTGGTGTTGCAATACAGAACACGCTCATTCACTGTCCAACCATTCCTAAGTACTTTCATCAGTGTAAGTGTTGTAATATATTTCATTTTGTTTAATTACATATTTTGTTTCTATAGCAACTAGAAAGCATCTAATCCATTTCTGTTCCTTCCTAAGCCTTTACATAGCAATTTTCTTTCACCATACAGTAGCAAAAGATAATCCTTCTTTAGAACTCTGGGTACTATCTGTTCTTTCCAAATATCCCTTAATTAGTATGCATTAGGATTAAACTCAGTTGTAGTACGGCTACAACTAAAAGAAACCAATTAGAAAACCTAACAGGATCTACACAGAAAATTATGTAACTGCTAAGTAACTTCAGCATAAATTTACTGCCACCTGCAGGCTTTTCATAACATAACATAGGAGTCAGGGTAACCCCACCACACACCCAATGTCCATCAAGGGAATGCAGATTTAATATTCCAACCTGTGCCAACCAATTCAGGTTTATTTGTTTATAGGAAAAGGAGGATCCACTAATGCTGCCCTGTTCAAAGGAAGAATGCAGCTTATTTTAAGTTGCCCTGTTCCAGCTTGCCTCTGTTCACAGAGACAATGGTTATAGCTGAAGATTCTCCTATTGAACTGACATGCTAATAAAAAAACCCAAACAAGTTCTATTGCTGCTAATCACCTCTTTAACACCGGGTGCTTTCTGTATTTTTCTGTTTTTCAAAGAAATTACAATCTTCAGAAACATAACCCAGATCTTTAAAAAAATCTAGCAAGTCAAGATCTTACAATAAATCATGTCTGTAGTTAAAACATCTGAAAACACTGGTTTAGGACAATTTGGAGATTACTAACTTACTAAGTGACCCAAGTCCTATATCTTTACGTTATTTCACACACACAAACCATACCGGAAGAGTATTAAAGCTTGGAAATGTCAAATATAAAGTTTACCTACAAAGCCTTTTTTTTTTAACCCATTGCCAAACAATCCTTACTTATAAAATATACACTTTTTTTTCCTCTCAGAAGTTGCCTCTGTCAATGCCCAGGGTAACTAGGGTTAAGTTACTCAATTTACCTTTTTTTAAAAAATGCTGGTGTTTGACATGCATTTTGTCCCTTCATTTATTCCCTCTATCCCTCCCATCTTTATTCTGAAGCTGTAACGTCTTCAACATTGCATTCAGCACCACACCTAACTTTGGGTCGTCTGCCAGCTAGCAAATCTCTCAGCTCAGTTTCAGCATTCAAACTCTTCATACAGCATCAGGGAAAGTTAGATTTCTAGAAACGAGGTCTACAGCAGCCACCACACTGAAACAGGAGCCAGCTCAGCATATCACTTTGCAGCTTTCTGGTCTGGCAGTTCCAGAAAAAACAGAGATGAGTCTTAAATGTCAGAAGTCACAGCTGTTCCATCAAAATCAGTTTTTCCATAGAGAGGAATAAAAGCATACACAATGCCATGCAAGTAGAGTTAGGCTGGTATTTCCAGTATCAGGCTTACTGAATATACGCTGTGCTTTTGATTACATCATAGACTGCAAATCCCATGCTGATTCACTGCAGACGTACTGTTCAGCTAGCCAACCTACACCGCAGAAACACCAAAGTGTTTCCAGACACCAGGCAGTTACCATGCTACCTGGAAGTGCCCATCACCCAGACCACCCCGACTGTCAGACCTCTGAGGTACCTTAGGTACCCGAGGTAAAATATTGGCTACTTCCATCTTAATTCCAACCAATCCCCTGATCCAGAAGGGCCTTGTAAGAACTTCCTCAGGAACAACCAAGAGCCCTTAGAGTTCTAAACAGAGCTCACTTGGCCACTTGTAAGGATGTTTGGACAGAGCTGACATATAAACAGAAGAAAACACGTCCCATTTAGCTATCATGAGGAACAGCAAAAGGCTCCAACAAAACTGATATGTACAAAAGCACAAAAACTGTTAGCTATTTAAATGCAATTTCTATTGAATGTGTTTTCTCCCTACCTATTCCACTTATCCACAAAATAAGCAACTGCTCTCACAGTAATAATTGAAGAATTTCTCCAGGAGTCTGGGAGCAGTATTAGCACTTACAAGATTTGTCTTTTACCAAGAGAGTATTTTTTCCACCTTAAAATAAAACAAAAGCCACAAAGAACAAAAACCAACCAACAATCAAAAAGCCCCACCCAGAACAAATTGAACCTGTTGGTAGAAGACAGTGTAGGTTTTCCAAATGAATGAAAATTTTAGTACTTAATCATCACTTGCCACTTGATGGTGGTGGTGAGCTAGTTATGCAGGCCTTGGCTTACAAATATAAAACAAGATGTTCCATGGACTATGGATAGTCAGTTTTTATAGTTTTAAAACAAACAGTGTGACAAAGTGCCAAAATCCAAGTGTATTTGGGAAGTTCCAGAGCCGCTTCTTACAAGAGACGTAAACTAAATCCTATATGGTACATAAGCATTAAGTGTCAGGTTAAATTAACTGCATTTCAACTAAATATGCCAGATATTTCATTATGGGAAAGATTAACAGATCAGCTTGCTGTGTGTGATTGCCAAAAAACAAACTGCACCTCCTCTGAAACATAACTAGTGATAATAGAAGTGTTTTCTATACACGTCCAGAAAGTTGGTTTTGTCATTTCCAGGCCTGTTACTCTTAATTTACTTCCCTTTTCACACATTGTATCTCAAAGAATAAGTGGTATGCCCAACATCTTTTTTCTTTCAGCACTTTAAAAATCTTATTCCTACTCGTAGGTTAAAACAATGCTACTGAGGCTTGAAAAGCTTTCCTGTAGCAGTGTAAAAGATGAAACAGATGGACAACAGGTTAACAATGTCTGTACTAAAATCTGCTGAAGACACTTCTTACATTTTATGACAAAGTGAGCAAACCATTAAAACCATATTTTAATATATATTAAAATGATATATAGCATGTACCAAATATGGCTTGTCTAAGCATGAAATAACCATTTATAAAAAAAGACCAACCTCATACCTTTCCAGTCACATACACAGAAGTGATTACACGTAAAATACTCAGTTTCTTGGACAGAATTCTAGTAACAAAATGGGTAGATCCCAGTTGTTTGATTACCAATGCATATTGCTCTGTTTATTACCTGTCCTGTTGATATTAATTATGTTTATTCTGAATAAAGAAGCTACACTTATCAAGTGTCAGTCTGAACTGCAGGGCTGTATAAAGTAAAGTTCTGCACCCAAAGAGATCAGATTAGAAACAGCTTTAGAAATCAATTGCAGCTAAAGAAGTGCAGAATAGAGAAGAGGAAAAGGGTGAATCACAGTAACACTTTAGGGTGCCCAGCATGCCCTAAATACAAATGATTTTAAGCATATCAATAGCCAAGAGGTTCTTAACAGTACTTACATTTGATTTATACACAGTGCAGAATAGTTCTTCCATAAATATTAAAGAAAAGAATTGTAAAACAAAAATCTATATAAACAGGCTTTCAAAATTCAAAAGAAAAAATGTGCAAGTCCAAAGCCTTTAAAAAGTTTTAGGC
>VYZX01012489.1:232-17509 GCA_013401335.1 Brachypteracias leptosomus
CAACTTGAGGCCATTTTCTCTCGTCCTATGATCGGTGATTTGGGAGAAGAGACCAACACCTGCCTTGCTACAACCTCATATTAGGTAGTTGTAGAGAGCAATAAGGTCTCCTCTCAGATTAAACAACCCCAGTTCCCTCAGTTACTCTTCATAAGCCATGTTTTCCAGACCTCTCACCAGCCTCGTTGTCCTTCCCTGCACCCGCTGCAGCACCTCAATGTCCTTCTTATACTATGGTGCCCAAAACTGGACCCAGTGCTCAAGGTGCAGTCTCACGAGTACCAAGTACAAGGGCACAACCACCTCCCTACTCACACTTCACTGCTGCCATCTAAATATAAATAAATAGATGAGCACACGCAGGTCTGAGCATACAAGAAGTTAAAGAAGCCAGCTGAGCTTCAATGACTACATCTCTCAGCCAGTCATATCTTTCCTGACACCCTCCCTCAGGTACCTGCTGCTCTAACTGTTTTCAGGCAGTTCTCAAAGCTCTGGGACTGATGGATAAGCCAAGGAACCCCTTAAAGCAGGGACATGTTCTTTGGCAGATCTAAGCCTTGAAGCATTTCTACCAACTGCAAAAAGCAAACAATACACAAACATTTCTGCTTCAAGGTGGTCACAGTATATCCATGCGCTTTTGGAAAACGTGTCACATTAGACCAGGGATTTAATTAATTTGACATGAAGACGTTTGACATTATGAGCAAATGCCAACAGAGTTAAAGGTTTGGGGCTCTTCTTGTTCTTTTGCTTCACCTCCTTGTAATGCAAAAAAAGCCCAAAGATTAAAGTATAGTTGCTTAAATCTGAGAAATTAAACAAAAATCAAATTCATAGTTCTCACAGGAATCATACTATGACACTGGAAATACATGCTAAGCTGTAAGATTTAATTCCTTCAAGAGCAAAGAAAGATATGAGATAAAACTGTAATAAAAAGCATAAATAGTATCTGGTTCCAATTGAACAGTGGTTTTCTGATTAGTATATAGTCACCATCTTTGTACTCTTCTAAAGAAATGATTAGTTGGACTAGATAATCTCCAGAGGTCCCTTCCAACATCTACCACTCTGTGATTCATTTCAACAAACCTATCAATGACAGTAATCATTATTATAATTATTTAATAACTGCACTGTATCCATTACATATTAACTCTGATTACGTATCCATTTCTCCCTGACTTCTGTTCTGAATGTCTTCCAAGAACAGTGTTCAAATATGCTGAAACATAATGCAAATAAATAAATAACAGCTGAAACCTGTTAAAATAATTTCAAAATCACTACTGAAGGAGGACATCAAAAATAGATATAAGGCAGCAGCAGATCTTGCCTGTGTGAAAAATACAGAAACACAAAGTAAACAGTTAAAGGAAAGGGACTATATAAAAAGAAATCACTTTTTTTCCATCTTCAGAAAGAGCTCAGCTGCTAATTAAATTTTTATGCCAAGACTCATAAAAGAACAATTCTCTCCTTTTTTTGAAGAGCCACCAATGTGTGACTTGATATGAGATTTCACTAGCTTGAAGGCAATTCCCTTTGTACTCTATTAAACAATCATGAGGACATACTGGTTTCTAAGCTGCCTGACACTTAGTGATTTATGTTCCTTCATCCTAACCAAAAGTGCATTCTATTACTATTCATAAGCCAGCACAAGCTTGTTTAAATGACTAGATGTTATTAGAAGTGAATGTGGACCTTGGATAAAGAAAACTGGTTTCTAGACATTTTCTATTATGGCTGGAAATACAAGCTCAATCATCTAAAGTCCCTTGGTAGCAGGTGGGCAGCTTAGGAAGCTCACTTTGTATTAATACATGAAATTTATCATTAGCTCTTTAGCCTTCCATTTTCTGCATGTTTACATATTCATCCAACATTTTTAACAGTTTAAGAAGCAGGATTTTAAACACTTCAGCCTGATAATGTATATTTAAGGTATAAAAGGTCTAATAATGCTTTTTTTATGGAACCATTCACTGGTAGTGTATGAATCAAATGTTTCACAAATATCCTCACAGAGTCTTTGACCTGTGCTTCCACCATGGTTTCCATCTCCCTCAAGTAACAGCAGGGGATTGTTTAGCACCTCATTTTATGATTTCAAATGCTGCTTACAGTAGCTACCAGTCCCTGGCGTTCAGCAGCATGAAATCAAGAAGCAATGACATTTGGAAGCTGCTAAGATCAGAGAAAGAGCAATAAATAGTGCTGAACTGGCAAGGCTGGCAAGGTAGAAACCTTTAAATGGTAGAGTACAAAGAATGTTCCCAATCTAGCAACAAGAACAGGCATAGGATAGATGGGCCCAACATTAAGATTGTATTGTTGTGTCCTGCTAGAGCAAGACAGAAGCCACCAGCAACGAAATCATGATCAACATCCATCTTAGAAGCACTGAATAGTGTTACAAGGATTGCCACTGGCCAACAGCTCCATTTTCAGAGTAACAATAGGAAATCTCACAGGGACTTTGGTCCTGGCAACCATAGGGACTTAGATATCTGCTCCATCAGAAGAGTTCATAGCGCTCAAAGTCTCCTGGGTTTGAGCATCAACTAAATGATGTACAAGGGGGTGTTTGCTTGTTTGGGGGGCAGGGAGGCACGAGAGGGGGAGTTGGGCTTTTTTGCCTTTTGTTTTATCTCTTGCAGGCAACAAATGCTTTTCCCAAGTAACAAGTGACAATAAGAGAGGACAGAGAAGTACATATGGCACTAGAAAAAGCACCAGAAGAGCATGGACATGAACTCATGATTGTAATGGTCTTTCACACCAAACTCTCCTCTTTTCTAAGCTTCCTCTGTTGATGAGCAGATCCGATCCTAAAACAGCTTTATATTCAATTCCTCATTGGAGCATGTAATGAAGAGGTGGCAGGTGTTCATGAATCTCTCTGTAAATCATCTCTGAGGGCTTGTGGAAAAAAAGTTTGGCTTTGACAACCAGAACTGCAGATGAGCAAACTCAATGCTGCCACTGCCACAGGACCACATTAGCTGTGACTGTGCTATTGGAACTCCATCGTGAACTTTCTTACACGGATATTTCCTTGAATATTCCCCAAACCAGGTCTCAAATTTAGTATTAAAAGCTTTTCTAGTGTACCTGCCATGTTAAATTGTGCAATCAGTTGTCCTGACACTAAAATGGCACAGCTCTGAGCAGGTGGCAGGGCTCTGTACAGGTTGGCCTAATTACAGACCATATACACAATGTACAAATCAGAGATTCTCACACAAGACATTGGCAGCCCCAACATTTTAAATAACGAGCACACCATAGGGCAGAACAGCTGTGGAGATAAAAAAAATTACATTCTGAAAGACAGAATTTGCTTTAGGGGTTTCCAACAAGTGACTTGGGCCAAACTGAAAGGGCCCAGTGTTTATATTGGCTGGGTATGTTGCATTGAATGCTGCTTATTCACATCACTTCTGCTCACGTTTGAATCCAAGACTTCAACTTATCCATTCTGAGACATACTAATAGTTGGAAAAGTATTCATGTCATGTTAATACACCTGGAGTGAATAACTTATTCTCATACCATGAGAAAATCTAGTCATGTTTATTCCCTACAGGTGATATTAAGGAAAAAAAGTACAACTTTTAAGTGGTTATTTTAGAAACTCCTGCAAAGACAGACAAAATACAAAAAGCCTGAAATGGTCTGTGACTGGAATGCAAAAATAAGAGAAGTGATGCAGACAGGATAGTGATGAGGTGAGATAAAAAACTATGCCTGTGGTTTATCACCATCATTCTGCTCACCATGGAGTTGTAGGAGTTCAGATTCTGAAATGCTGCTGTCCAGGTGTATAGCCATGATGAGACAACTTTGTGTTAGCTCAGAGGTTACCATAAGGAAGGTAATTTGGGAAATTCACAGTTTCTCAGCCATCAATAAGAGAATTATGTATTGGGTTACAAAAAAACATGACCAAGGCCCAATTACTATTGAACTGTAATTTCACCAAGGAAGAAGCTGACATGATAAAACTTCAATAATATAAACTCCAGTTTTGATAAAAAGAGGAACTTTCCCTCCAGTTCAGGCACAACACTGTGTTTTAGTGTTCTTGCACTAAAACCAATTCATTAAGTAATTTACATTACACTGAGAGATACAAAAGCAGTTGTATCAATAAATTATCTCTATGTTTTTAACATCTTAAAACTTTTATTTCCTAATACAATGCCATGCAGTGGATACACCTATCACTTCTAATTAACAACCTATAATCCTAACACGAAGCTTTAAAGGGTTTAAGTGTCCTGCAGGATACAGGGTAGTTAATATTCAGCAGGAAGAGCCTACAAAGATAACTCAGATGACTTTATTGCTACAGATATGAGAAAATCTGATGCCTCTCTTCATTTGCAGTAACCTTCTGTTTGTAGGCACAAGCATTTACGAGAACTGAGAGGAGCACTAGCATAAAGTAAATGGTACGAAAAATGTTGCAAGAGGCTTCTTTCATTCAGTGCCCAATAAAACTCTGGGAATAGTGCAAGTTGATAGCATTGTTTTAAATTCCTGTATTTTTGAGAAGCTAGAAAAAGCCTTCATACCATCTCCTAATACCATTTGATACTCTAACCTGTACATATAGAGCTTTCCCCACTTTTAATTCTGTGAGTGCACTTTTATGTAGGAAGAAGCCAAAAGTCAATGAAATTAAATCCTAGAACTGATAAGGACAAAGGGTAGGGGCAATCTGGTTTTTTTATTTAATCTCACTGGAAAGTAAAGAACTGGTTCTCAAGGGTAGGTCTGGCTTTAGATGAGTCAGTATCACTTGATGCAAAATATTTGTGAATATTTTAAATTAGCCAGCAATTGCAGTGTGACATTTAATTAGCATATATGCCCACATCAACCCTTCAGATATGTAAGAAATCATTTTGATTAAGAAGGGATTGAAAATAAATTCTGATGCAGTCTTAAAAATATATATTACCATTTAAAAAAATATTACCATTACATATTTCCCAGATGTGCTGAAAGAGGAAAATTCCCAGTATTTTTCTTCAGTCTTACTAGCAGGTTTCCCAGATTTGCCTCACATATACCTGTAAAATCAGTGGATATCAGGGTATGACTTCTTCCAAAGATGAAACTGTATTATTACTGGACCAACAAAGCCAACCATGATGTGAGATGGGTTCTTCAACCAGAATGTTTCTAACTAGATGATGGAGTCTATTCCACTCAGTGTCTCTGAATGATTACTGACCCTTCTCTGATATAGCATCTGGGGCTGTATTTATAAAGGCTTCATCAGTGGTTAAGTTCATCAGAGATTAAGTTCAAGGCTGCTACAGAACTTAACTTGAGCCCCATGTACCCACACTGAATGTACATGCAAACAGAAATAGGTTAAAACCAGACCCCTCTGCTCAGATTTTCTCTTCCTTGTTTGCTCCAAATTCAAGAAATGATATGAATTAAATGAATCAGCAAGGAAGGAACAGCTGGAGATACTGGGCTTGGTTAAAAGCTTAGATCTTGAACTAACAACCATATAGCTTCAGAGCAGGAGTGCTGCAGCTTATGGAATAACATATAAATGCTATGTAAATGTTCTCAGAATACCTAATATGAAGTAGTGAACCAGCAATCTTTACACAACGCTGAAAAACAAAGAATAACCTTGTGTTTTAGAACTGAATGTTCATTTCCTTAGTACCTAAATTATATCTCTGCTGCTTTCTCAGTCCCTGGCATTTGAACCTTCTCTGGGTGAACAATTTCCTTCCTTAACGTTATTTCAGCCATGCTAAATGTAAGAGGAAAGGGTTATCTGAGCATGCATGAAGAGCACAAGAGCAAACAGTTAATATAGCCAGCCAGTTGTCCTTGTGCACCTGAAAGAACCCCAAAACTTCCAGTCTTCCAAATCCAAAACTTCCAAGCAAAGTGCTCATGGGCTGAGTACTTTGAATGCAAGTAGCACTAAGTAGTTCTGAGAATCATTATTGCCAGTATGGAGGACTGAATCAGAAAATTCCCATTCCATGGGAATAAAAATGGGTATCCAGGCATTAAACTTCTTAACTATCTTAGATACAACCTTTTCACCATCATTTCTTCCTTACAGAAGCAGAATATTTGGAAATGAGCAAAGTGAAAGGAAGGAGGAGGGAACAGTTGGTCATGCTGCATTGCAGCTTTCAACAGAAGAGCAGGAGAAAGGAGGGGTAATATTGAAACAGGAAAAAACACCACTGTAAAAGCAGTCAAATTGACATATTTTGGCTTGGTTTACATTTTTAAACCTTTCTTTGACCTAATCGTGAAAGTGGCCTTTGCATCTTTTGCTTTCTGATCAGCAGAATACAAAATAAGCCTTTCTGAAACAAAATCACACTTGTTTTTTGGCATTTAGCTGCTCCTGAGGTGAGAAAGCTGTTCAGTTCTTTGACCCCTGCTCACACGAGCAGCAGGGAACTTCAAGCACAAGGCAAGCAGGTCAGAGCTCCTACTTATTATGTCAATGTGCAATACTTAAGGCAATCCAGTACAGTTTCACTTCTGTAACAGAGATAATCAACAGTGGTAGTCTTACAGAAATAACAGATATCAACCAAGTGAAAACTATTGGCTACTGTTTACATCACATTATCTCTCTTTTTGGTCAATAAAAAGCATGATTTATGGCATTAATTCTTGCCTTTATGATCTATTTTTATTAATTATACCCTATGAGGTAAGCTATTTGACAAACACCATTTTAATGTGTGTGTGTTTGAGGAGGAAGGAGTAGAAAAGAAATCATCAGAATATGAACATTTACATAGCCATTGGAAGTTTCAAAGTTCTACATAGTTCTGAAGTAAAAACCAGAATTCATATTGAAGGCTTAAATCACCTAAGCACCCATCAGAATAATCACAGAATAACAGGGGTTGGAAGGGACCTCTGCAGATCATCTAGTCCAACACCCCTGCCAGAGAAGTTTCACCTAAAGCAGGTTGCACAGGATGGCATCCAGGTGGGTTTTGAAAGGCTCTAGGGATGGAGACTCCACAACCTCTCTGAGCAGCCTGTTCCAGTGCTCTGCACCCTCACAGTAAAGAAGGTCCTCCTTGTGTTTAGATGGCACATCCTATGTTCAAGTTTGTGCCTGTTACCTCTTGTCCTGTGATCAGGCACCATTGAAAAGAATAATGAATCAACACACTACGGACAGTCAAAATTTTGCTTTTGATGGTTTTTAATGCTTGTTTTTATTACATCTCAAACTGCTTTCAGCCAGACAACTCTCAACAGTTCCTTGGACAACTATCCTAGCTTCACAGCAATTTGATAGAGATGAATAGTCTGATAAAGTTTCTTCTGTTTTCATACATCCATGCCACAGATTTGGACCCAATATAAAAAGTCTGGGGTTAAACTCACAAAGATGCTGAGTTTCTCTTAGTGACCAAAGCTTTCCCTCTCAGTTATTTCTGCTCCTCCATCACTCCTCCTCCAAAAATCCCCTTGTATCTCACTGCTACTTCAATGCTTCTCACTCCTGTCCCTCTTGTGATAGCTCTTTTAAGATCTTGTTTGGATCAAGGTTTAATCAGTGCCAGCTTGGCCCTGGAAGCTTATTTAGGAGAAATCTCTGAAACACGCTAATACATTCCACCATGCTGCAGGACCTTGTCTCTATTCAGTCACTGTGTCTTCACCCAATCTCTTCAAAAGCCCCATATCAAAAACCTACCACTTCTACACAAGAAATTTCCTTTCTCACTCACTCAGCTTTTTGCCAGAATCTTAATTGTAATAATATCAACACAACTTGATAATTTGCTGCCAAGTTATTTAGTCTAGAATAAGTTTATTATGAATAACTTATAATATTAGAATTAAATTATAATATTATAAGTTTATTATGAATGTTCATGATTTGTATCCCATTCACTAGGCATCGCCACTTCCTCTAAACATATGATGGAGAGACAGAGACACGACCTTGAAAGAGGATCTGCATGACAGTGAAGTCTATCCCCACATCATGCTGTACCTGAGAAGTATAAGCTGAATAAAGGAATAAGCAATATCAAACAAATTGTCCACAACTAGAGCTAAGTGCCAAAATACATTCTCAGACCTTTTCTTCTGACCAAGAACTCAGGAGCTGGTAAGGACATGAGAGGGGTGAGAAACACTATGGCCCGATCAAGAGCTTCTTTATGTGAAATTAAAACATTAATTTTTGGTCAAGCAGGAAGATATCAGTTTAACCCAAACTGAAATGAAATATCGGGGCCTACAAGAAAGCTGGGGAGGGACTTCTTACGAGGGCTTGTAGGGATAGGATGAGGGGTAATGGCTTCAAGATGGAAGAGGGGAGATTTAGATTAGAAATTGGGAAGAAGTTTTTCACTCTGAGGGTGGTGAGACACTGGCACAGGTTGCCCAGAGAAGTTGTGGATGCTTCCAACACTGGAAGTGTTCAAGACCAGGTTGGAAGGGGCTTTGAGCAACCTGGTCTAGTGGGAGGTGTCCCTGCCATGGGAATTAGATGATCTTCAAAGTGCCTTCTAACTCAAATCATTGTATGTTTCTATGATTTTGTGCATCCATTAAACTTGTTTTAATATAAAATGCATTTTTAAATGAAAATTTTAAAATAAAACACTTCAATATTAATAAAGAGACATGGTTTTGGCCAAGTTATTTACTAAATGTAATACAAATTTACAAGTTTTGTTCCACGTTTTCCTTCATAGTTCCTGTATGTGATGACTTCATTATTCTCTGGGAAAATTATATTCACAATCAAATCCAACTATATCAAAATCTCTCTATCCAAAAACACTAGTGTGAGTAACTACATGTTCGGGAGCATTAATAATGAGTAAAAAAAATAAAGATACAGTAATGGGGAACAGAAACATGACTTTCAGCATTTTGTAGCTCTCATTAAAGTACAATAGCAATACACCCCTGTAAAAAAGCACCTTGGACACTAGATGAATGAAATAATTAATGGCTTCTCTGCGGGCTGTACAGTCAGGCTATTAGATCTGTTCTCCCATTAGTGAAAACAGGCAGCTAATGAAAATATAACACTTTATATCAAACGATACTCTGTTGGTTTTGATTTGCAAGGCTTCACAACACTTGGCAGGGTGCCACAAATCCTTCAAAGCTGAAATATTTCCAAGCCAATATTTACACCTCCATTATAAATCCTGAAGTAGGAAAACTTTTCACTCAACGTAGGGTAAAATGTTGAACTGCAAGATTGCAGAGTGAAAGGTTTCAAAGAATCTAGGATTTCATTTTCCTCACAATCTCGTCAATGCAGAATATTTAGGAGATGATACCTGGCATGGCACTGCCCTCCAGCCAGAAGAGATCACAGCTTCTGCTCAGTCTTTGATAAGTATTCTCCAAGTAACTTGGAATAGGTGACACTGCTTCCTTTTCTGCCCATCAACATGAGCCAAAAATTTCTTACTAGAAATTTTGCTTTCACGTCTTTCAACTTTTCCCCACACACTGGGATGCTCTCAGGCACTATAAGCCTCAGTCCACAAGGTTGATTTGTGCCAGCTTACGAGGCCATGCAGTCTGTCTCCTGACAGCTACATAGCAAAGCAAAACCTTATGTAAAATACTCCCAAGATACTGTAGTGTAACTTGCTTTTTTAAATTTTCATCGGTGGAGATTCTACATATGCCTCAGGCAATCTATCACAGCACTCAAAAGTCCTTACAATTAGGTTTTATTTTCCCCACACTCAGCTTAAGTTTCCCTTGCTAAAAGTTTAAAAATCTTTCTTTTCTGTACCATACCCAAAGGTCATGAAGAGCTGTTTCTTCAAACATCTTTACAGCAGCTGCTTACGTGCCATATCTCCTCAGACTTCCAGATTAAACAGCTCAATTATTTCCATCTTTTCTCAGAAAAGTTGTTTCCTACACTCCACCTACCATCCTTTTCACTCCTCCCCAATTCTCTGAATTCACCTGCTTAAGTAATCTTAATCAGCCACTGACTATGAAAACACCAGCTGTAAACCCCACAGTAAAACAATTCCCACTTAATGCATTTTATCTGATCTAGATTTCTGCAGAATCATACAGATCAGTCACAGTCTCTTTCACAGCAATGATTGTGGTCCAACATTTAAAGGCAAGGGAAAAACACAAATGGAAAGCACCTTAAAATCCATGGAGTTATGAAAAGCTTAGCTCAAGCGCCACATCTGACAGCAACTTTGTCTTTTCTATGAAGATAATCTAATTGGATCATCTGTAAAGCAGATATTCTGATGCAGGAAGCAGCAAAGCTTTCCCTAATCATTCAAGTGTAAGTCCTTGATGTTCATTAGTGGATTACAACCAACACTAACTCAGGACGCATGTATTGTCTTCAGCTTTCTCTCTTCTTCCACTAATCCTTGCCACTGTAGATGCAGCACTCAAACATCTCCTGTTCAGTATCAGTACAGTGCTTACTACAGAAAATAAAGTTACACGACACACTAAATGTAATCCTTAGTCTACTTTTAGTGCCAACTATTTCCAAGTACTCACTTTTCAAAGACACCAAGCGAGTGGGAGTCGATAAAGATCTTGGTTTACAGGGCCAGGTACAAGTGCATTCTCAGCAATAAGACTGTACTTTTTATTGGAGTTTTTGCCATAAGACAGTTATGCCACAGCTTGATTATGCTTAGACCAAAGTATAAAAATCAATTTTTTTTAAAGACAAATTACCCTTACAGAAACCCTGTAGGTCTTAGTAGCATTTTCACTATAAAACGTCCTCATTCAGGGCTGGAAGCAAATAAGTACAAAGTGCCAAAGTCAGTGAGTAAATGGGATTCAACAAGAGACACAAAGTCACCATTTAGTCCTCAAAGATCTGGAGCAGATGCTTTGGCATTTACAATAACATCCTCTCTTAGCATGTATTCAGCTGCAAGTTTAGCCATGGACATCTACTGTAAATCCCATCCTATTAACAGGACAATTAGAATTCCTGACATTAAATCTCTTCCCCCTGCCCATCCTCCCAGGACTCAAGGATGTCAAATGAAATAAACTTAGTTCCACGATCTAACAGCAATAACACAATGGACTGTAAAACAGTCTATCTTCTGCACAGACCAAAGTCAGCACAAAAAGACAGGCACACTTTCTCCTGAGTAGCTGTTATCAAAGTCAGTAAAACCCTACCTTAGTTTCAATAAATAAAATAAGAAAACAATGGAAATAGAAGTTTCAGCTCAGTGGAACGCCAAGTACCAAGTGTCTCTGTTATAGCCTGGTGATATTTCATAGATATTAGGACAGGCACACAGTCGTTTTGTTGTGTGCTTCACATTACATGAGGTATAATAGGTATTTACAGCCTTTTGTTTTTACTGTAACCTCTCAAGGACGCAGAGCTGGGCAAAGCTAAAATTCAGGTTACTTTGTGATATATCAGCTGCATCCCACAAGTCACAGACGCTCCATGGTATTCTAATTCTTCCATCACTTCAAAGGTATAACAGACTCTGCTGAGCACTAGGACAAGTCTGTAGCTCCGTATGCAACCTTTGATATATGTTCTCAGATCCTAAGCACCAGAGAAGCCAAGGTCTTTTTTATAGCAAGTCTTTCCTTTAACTGTTCATTAACTCTACTCAGTAAACCAGACTCCAACTTGGGCAACGAAACTAAATCTTCCTGCATTTTAGTATCATCTGAATGGTTTACAATACAGCACTTATTTCTAAACAGGTTAGTAACCAAACATGTTGATTAGACGTTAGGAAGAAGTTCTTCCCCATGAGGGTGGGGAGACACTGGCACAGGTTACCCAGAGAGGTGGTGGAAGCCCCATCCCTGGACATTTTGAAGGCCAGGCTGGATCTGGGCTCTGAATAACCTGATCTAGTGGGAGGTGTCCCTGCCCATGGCAGGGGGGTTGGAACTAGATGATCTTTAAGGTGCCTTCCAACCCTGACAATTCTATGATTCTAATTCTCACTTCCTATTATCAGTCCTAGTTATGAAACTAAAACTGAAAAAGCTCCAAGTATATTCAATGTTCAATAAGCTTGGCTACAGTCCACATACCTTACAATGAAGAATTTATCAATTAAATGAACAAAGGCTGAGAAAAAAAGTATTAGCCTCCTTTTCTTGATGAGAAATTAGGGTACAGAGAAATGAAGTCCAAGACTTTTAATATCTGAAGCCAAAAATCAGGTTCCAAACAAAATCAGAATTACGGGATACTCAGATCAAGAATGTAGGACACAAAAAAGATCATGTGGCCAAACACCTACTTTGCTTTGAAACATTCAGCTAGAGAGGCCAGGTGTAAAAGGTGCTTTGAAATCTTGGTCCAACTGATTTGTTTAATTTAGCAGCATTTGTATCAGCATGAGGAACTAAATCTGAATGTCCCAGACTCATGAATTCTTCTCAATACCATTCTGCTTGTATTACTTCAGAACTCTGACTGCTCATGATTGTCAGCTGAGCTGATCCTACAAAAATCCAGTAGATATGACAGAGAAAAGGCAAGTGCCAACTGTGAGAAGAGTAAAGCAGAGGAATTCCCTCAGCTAATTGATTTTCTGTGTTAACAAGACAATATATAGTATCATTTATGAAAGCAGCATATGCAGAAAATCCAGAAGATCACCACTCATGACAAAGCTTCTTGAAAGAACTTTCCACGCTACATCATTTCATGCAATTTCAACACTTGATTCAACTCTTAATATTGTGAACTTGTAAGAAACCCAATGTGCACAGAATCAGCTTTTATGTACTTAAACCAGACCTGAGCATGGCACACACAGAAGAGATGTCACCATTAGTCAATACCATGTGCTCACACATGTGTAATCTATACACACGTTAGCCTGCAGGTAAACATTTATTCCCAGGGGAGGCTGCTAATGAGACTGTGCTGTAGGGAAGATATCCACTTACTCTGAATGACATTTAGATTTTAATCACATCACACTCACTGAAGAGCTCGAGGTTTGATGAAGCAATCCTTGAAAGACCATCCTTTTAATCAATTAGACAGCTCTAGAAACATCAGCAACATGCTGTTGACAAGTCATTGGGCTAAATATGCTACAACACGTGCACGTTCTTCTATCTTCCCACCAAGACAATGATCTTCTAAAACTTCTGGGGCAGACAAAAACGTTTTCCTTGTAGGAGATACCTACCACAGAACAACACATATTTTGCTAAGAAACCAAGACATCCCTACTGGCAATTAGAGGCTCGTTCTGAGCTACCACTCAATGAATTCCTTCTAGAACAGATGAAAAACACTGTTCTAAAGGCATCACTCCTGTGTAGAAATATCAGACTTGCTCACAAGTCTTTCTACAATTGCCTTAACTGAATAAAACCAAGTCACTCAAAACAATTTGCTTTCATCAAGCATTATCAAGTAACTAATGCCACCATCCACATGGAGCAGATAAATGACTGGGCACGTTTAACATGTTTTCACATTAATTAGGCATTTTAAGATATTCCAAGTCATAGGAATAAGTTCAAAATGAAGAAAACAGAAATGCACGACCCAAATTCAATCATTCTTCAAATTAATGTTTGATTTTTTTCTAAAAAAGTACATGCTCACAGTTGTTAGATTAAATACTAGATCTTTTCTACTTTTGAGACTTTACACAAAAAAAAATCACTTTAAATAAAGTCAGCTCTGCACTCACAGATATTTCTTAATAAATAAAAACTTTAATAAATTCTCACTTCATATTCTTAAGTCAAGATTTAATTGAATATTTGAAACTGCACAATGCAATAACAATGCAGTGGTCAAATTATAGCATGAGTGTTTTCTTTGCCTAGTAAGTAGCAAACCACCTATGCCCATTAGGATCAGTTCAACCCAATCAAAAGGTGTAAGGCTAAATATTTTGAAAATTAAAAAAGAATTGGTTAGTGTTAAAGAACTGGGGAAAAACTATAGGGCAGAACAGGAATATCACTATTCTCCTTACAGTTTGCAACTTGGGAGCTATTTTGCTAAAGGTACTCAAAGAACATCTATTTACCTTTCCAGTAAAGTGTGCAGCAAGCATGTTTTTGACTGCAAACATTTGGAGTTTTGGTTCTGTTTCTTGCTGGTTTTTTTTTCACTCCTGATTCTGAATTTCAGGCAGCTGTAGTTCTTCTAATAAGTCTCTCCTAACTAATCCTTCCTTCAATAGGAGTAAATCCTGAGGGCTAAAATGCCCTTCAGCACAGATCTTTGTAAAGGCTCAGAAGCTTGTGTGGCTTAATTGTAATATCCAAACCTTTAGCAATTGCTAAGAACACAATATCTAGAACCAAATCAGTTGTTGCCACCATCCTCACTGACTGTCTGTTGAATTCATCCAAACCAATACATAACCATCAAAACCATGTATTACTTGGCAAGGTGTACATTTGCATGGCAGAAAAGAAGTTAAATAACAACTCTAGATTTTTGCCTTTGATGGAATGACTAAAGTTGATAATTATGGCAGGTGAGGGGGGGGAAGGTTGCCAGCCTTAAGTATAGACAATATGGCTGTTGTTGCTGTAAAATACATTCAAATTGGCAAAACATTCAATTCCAGCAATCATCAACATAAGTTTTCCCACCTCCATTTTTATGAAGTGACATTTATCGCCAAACAAAACTACAACATGGAATATGCAATTTTTTCTTTTGCATTTTATGGTACAAAATATGCCAATATATTACTCCAAGTTGTATTAATCAGTAGGTTGAAACTAAAAAGACATCTGGGAGGCACAGATGGTTCACGACCAGCAAACAACTACGGAACCATTATCTTCAAGGTCAGACTTTAACACTACAAAGGTTGGCAGGGACCTAAAGTCATCAGCACCTTTTCAGAATGAACTAATGCTCTCGCCAGTTCCTGGTGGACAAATATCTATGTCTCACAGCTGGCATTGGCAACAGAGGGGATCTCAGACCCAGCCTCAACTCACTGCTGTTAATGGCCTTCTGAGGGAGGAAGGAACTGTACAGCCTTTTCATTCCTAGAAACAGCTTCTGCAGTGGAGCTTTGCATTGTTGCTGCCTGGATTTCAGTCCCAAGGCTTCCAGATTCACCAGTAATTGTTCATTCTTGAAAAGGTATTTCAATGAACTCAATGCTCCTTAAAAAACCTTGCCCTGGCTGTCTACAAACCCACAGAAAACACAGTATTTAAATCTCTGTAACATAGAGGTTTCAAAATATGAGTAACTGCCTCTTTAGAAAAACCAAAAGGAATACTGAATACTATTTCAATAGCAAAAGATCACTGTGGTGTTAAGATTGTCTGACTATAAAAGCTTTTGGTCTACCTAGAGATTATATTCTTGCAATCATTACAAGCAAACAAAGTGCACTCCTTCATGAAACTAAGCACCAACCTGAATTTAGAATACTGTGGTGTTCAGTACTTTTAGATGCCAAGGAATGCTCTTCATGACCTCTTACAATGTCAGAATCTTTCCCCAGAATTCCAAGAAAGCAGGAGCTGAGCTATGTGGAAACATGAGAAGTGCTCACATAAGCATTTGCCATTATGGTGACTCTCCCAAAAGCTTTTCCTTTAGCCACCTTTCAGTTGATTTTAGAACCACAGCATAAAGAAGAGTGAAAATAATGGAATCTCTTAGGGAGGAAATGAAGACAGGAGAGAAGCACAACCAAGACATTACTACTTACAATGGGTCATGATTTACATATCACAGTAAAAAGCTATATGGAGAGATCTCTTTCTAGATGGTGTAAGAGATGAATTACCCATGCAACCATAATGAAGAGAAAGGTTCTGATGTAGCATCAGATTCTGAGATCTTTGCTCAGCCTGTAATTGCATATACTCCAGAAAAGAGTTCTGTTGAGAGGAACAGATCTGCTTTGAAAGTAAGATACAACTGAACTGAAAGGAATCAAAGGTACCTTACAGGTTTCTGAAGGTATCAAAGTTTATCCTAAAATTAAGAGGACTGCACTTACCGAACACGTTGCAAACCAAAAGATTTGCATCAATATTCAAGAGAAATGAGCACTGAGGAAAATATCAAATTCCAGTAAATTGGGCTAGTTATTCATTAACCATGAGAGGTTCAGAGAGGAATCGCATCAAAGCATTCCTGTGTCACCAGCTGTCAGTCAGCATCACAGCTTAATGGATGCTCTGTATTATTCCTGCCTGTACCTGTGACCAACAGCATCCCTCGGTAAGTAGACAAGTAAACAGCAGCAGAACCTGAGACAGTTTCTGCGATACCTCAAAGATCGAGAAGATTCATCTTTAAGCATTAAGCAACTGAAATGCAAACTTATATGAAGAGTGGAACTTTTCATTCTCCAAACACATGGAGAACACAAACTGCCAGACAGAAGAAATGGGTACAGCCCTAAAAAGAAAGCCCAAAAAGTGTTCCTGCAGCGACAGCAGCACATTTTTCAGCAGCCAAATTTCCATGTCTTTCCTTCCTACACACCAGCGTGCAGACACGCATCCAAACCCAGCTAACATTACACCTCACGTTCAGCGCGGGGTCCCTCCCCAGCTCCAAGCACCAGCGCTGTGGCTCTCCCGCAAAGGGTGCCTGCCCCGGGGCTCCCTCACTGCGGGTTCCCGCTGCTGCAAGAGGGGCACGAACAGCCTGGGCAGAGGAGACCTTACCGCAAAAACTATAATCGCCCAAACGAAACCAGCAGCAGGTTTCGGGGAGCTTTTTCTGCTCGGTTGCTTTTTGCACGCTTCTCTCACAAACAGTACTTTCTCCGACAAACATTTCCCGCAAAATCCCAGGGCAGGGAGAGCTCCGCGCTGCTCCTGCTACCACCCACCCCGGGGAAAAATGTCCCCGTCCCGCACCCCCGGCGAGGGAACGGCCGCCGCTCCCCTTCCCTCGGGGCTGCCGAGAGGGCTGGTGGCAGCCAGGGGGGTTCGCCCGCCTTGCCACCGCAGCCCACCGACAGGCAGCACCGAGGGGCAGCCAACCCGGCACCCCCGGCCCGGCGACCCGACACCGCGCCCGGCTGCGAGCCCTCGGGAGCCGGAGCGGCGATGGAAAGTTGAGGCTATCTCGGACGTAACCTGCTAGTACCGCTACCCCCCACCTCTCCCGGTGGGTACTCACACGAAGACCCCGAAGAGCACGACCCGTATGCCGATCTCGATCGCCAGCTCCCGCATGGTGGGTCCCGGCGGGCTCCGGCGGCGCCGGGGCGGGAGCACCCGGGGCGGCTCCGCCGCCTCACG
>VYZX01012489.1:17521-36641 GCA_013401335.1 Brachypteracias leptosomus
GGGGCCGGGGGATCCTGGGGATTTCCCCTCCCCTCCCTTCCCCTCCTCTGCCCGCCCCCGCCGCTGCCATTGCACCGCCCGCCCCCAGTCCCGCCGGCTTGGGGCGGCCCTTCCAGGCGACCCTGAGCTTTTGCCCCCGCCCAACGCCGAGCAGGGGTCCTCTGGCATCATTCGATGCCGTACGGGCGCGGAGGGACTTAGAGAGCGTTTTTTCTGACTCATTTAACGCAGCGCTCCCCCATCCTTAGCCGGGAAGGAATTAACCAGCTCCCGGGGCTGCTGGTGCCGGTGCCAGTCCCGGGGTCAGCCCCCCTGGGCACGACACAGCTCCCCGGGGACCCGGGCTGGCCTCTCTGTGTCCATCTCTCGTAAGGAATCGCTGAGCTCCCGAAAAGACGGAGGAAAAATAAAATAAAATCGTGGGGGGAGCACCGCTAGTGCGGATCTTAAAGGTCTCTTCCAACCTAAACGGTTCTGTGAGTCTATGATAATAGCGGCTGTTCATAAAGACTTTAGCTGCTGGTCATTTGTGCAACGGGCAATTGCACAGCAGACCACCCCTGCTGACACTGAGTTTAACACACTTATTAATCTTTGCCTAGATGATTAACAACGTTTCAATGCTTTTTTCAGTATCTATGTAACAGGATTCCCACCCATTTAGACATTCGTCCCATTTTAAACCCTACTTCTTTTGTTAACATGAATAACCCAACATGTCACTCCTGCTTCACTTGGTCAGATTCTGCCCAGTATGTGATATTATTGCCTAAATGTGTCTGTAGTTCCATGTCCATTCACCCATAGTTGGTTCCAGCTCAACAAAGAGACAGAGGAGGTAGTTACATAGGACTTCAAATTGCCTGGATGGGAGAAAGGCAGCAAAACAAGTATGGCCTTGGTTTACTCCTGTGATTCCTCTCATCCATCCTCCATTCCTCCCAGCAACAAGCTCTGAGCCTGTGTTGCCTTAGCCTAGTTTTCCACAGAGTTCATTCAACTTCCTCTCTGCACGGAGGGAATGAATCCTGAGCACCTTTATTGTAAGAGAGGTTCAGCCTTAAGCCACAATATGCAGCAAACTAATTCACATTTAAATGTATTTAATTATCTGCTTTCTTGTGGTCTTTGAAGGCACGTCCTTCAGGAAAGTGTTCACAGCTCTTAATGCTGCACATAGTTACAAAACAACCATCAGTATTGCAATAGGGATCCAATCCACTTTACTACATGATTATTGCTAGAGAATTACTTCCAGAGAGGACTTATTAAACCTAACTGCTTATATATCCACCGTGCAACAAATGGAAGCTTTGAACTCTGAATTGACTGCCATGTAGTAAAACTTTTATTGACTAACCTCATCTACAGATAACTACACCCGTGCTGGATTTGTTGCAAGGAGAGTGACTGAAGCCCAGAAAACACAGGTGTGAGACTGGCATTGGAGAAAGCACTTAAATGTTAGTGTTACTTAAGTGACATCTTTCTTCCTTGTATGCTGTATTTCACTGATTTTCAAGACAGATCTTGGCCAACTATTTATATTCTGGAGTTTAAAAAATGTGATTCTGTTTCAGGAAACAAAGCTAAATTGCAAAATCTCCATATTAAGCTGCTGGTGATGGTAAAGAACATGTTACCTTCCTTTGAGGACACTCAAATAGTTTGTCTTCTGTTGTCAAATATTTGTACTTCCTCTAGTTTGTGACCCCAATGACTGAACATGTACGTACATTGTTGATAGGCATGCACAAGAAAAATCTCTGTTTTGATGAATGGTCCTTCCTTACAGAAATAACCTCATAATTTGTGTGAATCAAACCAGTCATGGGGAGCTGCAGGGACTATAAGACAATGCTGGCAGTACATACTGCAGTTACCACACAAAGTATAGAGGAGGCAGATGACAGAAGTGTGTAAGCTCTGGTTGCTCTGCTTGGGCATCTAGATACCATGTTTGAAGGGGAAACCATTACCAGTCACGTTTTCATTTCCCCTTTTCATTTTTGTCCTGGAATTGTATGTATCTCCTCTACTGTGTTGCCTTAGCCTGTGGATCCTTCACCCCCTTTGACTTTGCTACAGCACCCTCGCTACTACCCTGCTACAGAAGAGGAGATTTTCCTCACAGATTTGTATTAGTGTTTGGAATCATTCAACTATTATCAGCAGAGCTAAACAACAATGCTAGTTAGAAATTAAACAAAATTTGTCTTGCTGCAGCTATCTGCTTGCAGCGTTCTCCAATATGTATCAGCTGATGGTGATTTGTGAAGCATGAATACTTCAGATGGATTTTTTTTAATCTAGACCCAGCTCGCAGCTGGCTGCTAAACAAGACTTGCTTTGACATTTAAACCAAATATAAGTTACAGTGATAATTGGCAAGGAACAGATTTCAGGCTACATTGTGGCATTAAGCTACAACCCTGCAGTAGGAGCAGCAGAGCATCCCTGCGCTGCAGCAGATTCTCAGAGCAAACCACAATGACCTGGAGAACTCAATTTCCTACTCATCCCATCCCCACCACAGGCACAGCAGATGCTCTCAATGCTCTTCATTTTCTTTGGTGTGACTGCAAAGGACAGACAACTGATCCCACCCCGATGGAGGAAGCTATCAAGCCTCTCAGGTGACTAACTAGGGTTCTCTATTTGTACTAATTCCAGCTGGGGAGCAGAAAGGAGAAAGCTGCTTGAATCCTTCCCTCAACTGTATGCATAGAGGGAAGGCTGAGCCACCTGCAGCCTGCTTTCAGTCCATAAAGAGATGTTCACAGGCAGAAACAGCTGCAAAGCTGGATTTTCTGGAGGTTACAGCTCTTTGCCAATGCAAAAAGCAGGTGTGCATGCTGCTTACCTGCCTTGGGACAAAATCCTGCAGCTCATGGTAAACTAGGTTTAAAAAAGGACAGATTTTTCCATCAAAGCAGATAAACTTTATCCTACCAAAAAGCTGTGGAAAATAAACTTGCAGCAAAAGGGAGACAACAAAAACCTAAGTGGTAGTGACAACTGAAACTGCAGAAGCTGTTTTTTCTGTTTCCTAAGAGCTTGTTAACTCTTCTAGGATTTTAAGGACAAAAAAACCTTACTAAAAGTAATGTTGTCTGGTCCATTATTTGATCTTGTAGTTGTGGAAGCTCCTAAATCCATGGGGTTTCATGGGATGATGATTCTTGAAAACGTTACATGAAAGTATAACTTTTTCAGTCCTACGTGGCTACATGCACTGGTTAGTCAAAGAAAATTCACAAGTCCAGCCCAAAATGTTTGTTACACAACTCCCACATCTCCAGCTGTGTATTTTTTATGGTTTTGCATCAGAGACAGGTATTACCTATAAAAATTGATAAATCGAGCATTCCCAGGTGAAGAAAAAAAAATCTGTGAAGATTCACCAATAGTGGTTCAAAAGTTGAAGAAAATCATTTCAATCCTAATGAATGATTGTGAGTTGGAGAATCAGTAGGGTTTAGGATGGAAAGTGGTAGCAAGATCAATTTTAAAAGACTGGTTTTCAATTTTTTTAGTAATTCAGATGAATGCTTTTAAGCAACCTCAGTTGTTTAAAATCACTGCAAGAATGTAGAAGATTGAAAGTCATATTTAAGCCCCATTGAACCCGATATGAATCTTTCTACTAGTTCAGGACATTAAAATCCGTCATATATCTCCAAAATGAAACACAGCAAAATTATCCTGAAAAATTCCCATCACTGGGCTCGCTCAAGAAGTTCCACTTAAAACTAAATTTCACAAAATAGCTCATTACTGTCATTGATAGCAAACAAAGGATGTTTACTATTAGGACTTTACATTTCTTCATTCTTGAATCTTGTAAAGTAGTGATTGTGCTCACTCTGGTTTTAAAGTTTTTTTGAGCAAAGTACATCTTTCTCTTTTTGTTCTTTCAATGCTTAGTATTGGTGCTTAATCTATGCATAGAAATGCAAATAATTTGATGTATTTTTTACAAAATCACATAATTAAACTCTAATCACAGAATCACATAATATCAGAAGTTAAAATACATCTCAGATGGAGGAGTCATTTAGATCCCCAATTGTACCTGTTGATTGAAAACCCATTAAAATTAAATATCTCCTCTATTTTTAATTGTGTAACTTTTTTTTTTTTTTCCTCAAGAGAAGAATTTTCTGGATCTAGGCACTCTTTAGAAGTCCAAGTTTTCATTGTAAAGGTCAGGTGTGTAAGGGTCAGCTCTTGGGGCCCATCTGCACAGCTAAACTAGCCCATTTCTTAAGGTTTTCTCAGATTTCCCAGCTCTGTCTGGGTTAGCAGAATGCAGTGGAAGTTGATTGAGTGGCACTCTGAGTTTACCTTACACATGGGTTTAGGTGACATATGTGTGCAGTCAGCTCTTTTACCCGAGTGAGGGAGCAAATGGGCAGTGACCGGATTGATGGTCCCTGTGCTACTCAACGAATGTACTAAAAATGTCCCTGTGAGCGAGAGGGAGGTCACAGTCCTGCTGAAGGCAACCCGAGGACACAAGCACAACCTGAGACTTCATGCTGGGCAAGCAGCCCCTTTTGTGTGCCTGAATGCCTGATGTAAACTAGAGAGCTTTGTATAGATTTGGTTGTCTGCCCAAGTCAGTCCCATTGATTAAGTGGTGTCATTATTAATCATGTGAAACTCTTCCATTAAGTTGAACTGGTGCAACCAGTTCACGTAAGTCAGTGAACAAGAACCAGAGTTTTATCTTCTTCCTCCCTGAACTTTTCCAAAAAATGCTGTAGTTCCAGAGCCCTCTTCTATCTGTCTTTCCCTATTTTTGGTTATTTAACCTCAACCAAAATGATGAGGAATGAAGAGACTAAGGAATTTGGAACACGTATTAGCACATCATTTACTTCTGAGAAAATCTCTGTGTATATGTATGAATACCTCAAGGGAAGCTCTTAAATCTGCATAAGTAATTTCTTAATTACTGGAGCCCATTCCAGAAACAACTAGCCTTGCTTTTGTTGTTAATTTCTATGGTACAAAGCACATCTACACAATGCTTTAGTTGATTGCCCAAAGATTGTGACAGGTTGGTACATTAGCTGGGTCAGTTCTACTCAAATACTCCAGGAACCATGTTACTTAGCAGTGAAAAATGGCCATTATTTTGCCTTATTACCAAATTACAGTTATTACCACTAATTACTGTTATTACTAATGAAATTATTATTCCTTGAGATCTAAAAGATTCCCCAGAAAAGAAAGCCAAACTTAGAATTGTAAGATACTGTACAGAGACATTTGTCTGGGGTATCTGAAACAATCAAACTGTCTATGGACCAGACACCCTCTCTCTTATCCTTTATAACATTACTGAGTAAATACCTCACTGCTGAAGCCATGAAATCACTGGTTGTTATTACCTTATATAAAAAGTGGAGTATCTGAGAGCTGAAAACTTTGGTTTATCATTCCTCACTGCTGCACTGCTCCTGTTGCAGTCAGCATGAAGCGTGCTTGCAGAGAGAGCCCTTCCTTTCAGAAAGTAAGAATTATGCCTCTGTCATCATAATATCTTTCACAGATATTAGGTAAGACTTATTATATGGCTCAAGTTTAGAGCTACCTCTAAGTGATACAGGTTTTTTGTAGGACAAAAGAGGCAGAGCACTGATTCTGTATAAACCCATATAAGGAGTTTGACACGAGCTCTGAAACCAGGCAAGGGTCTCAGCCCAACACATATATGTGAAATAATTCTCTGTGTTTTAAGAATTATTCATGTGATGTTGTTTAGAGCTTGACAAATTTGTCAACTCTTCATAGTTCTGGCACAGCTTGGCAGCCAACTTTCATTTTGGAGTTATTTACACTCAGATTTGTCATAGGACATAAAACTGTGGGTTCAAATCCATTCAGATCATAAACTAAGGCTTGTCTAGCTGAACATAATTTCCAGTTTCCCATTGCTTAAGCCCATGGACAACCAGATGATTAAGGAAAAACAGCTGGCCAAACAATCACTAAAATCAGGTGTGGCATGAAGGTTGAGTAGCTTTTTATTCTTCAGCAATTACAATCTATTAAAAAATCTTCTTATTCTTTCAAAGACATAAGTGAAAGGCTATTTTAGCCCTTTTCTTATACTGTCTTCATTTCTGTCAGTATTTTTTTCTTTTACCTTTTACTTCTCTCTTATCCTCCTTCATGTCTGACTAATTAAATCTAGGGTGACCATGGGGAAAACCCCTCATTTTCTCTTGCTCTTCTGCACACCACATATCTGGATTCCCTACACACACTTGCAAAGTTACCCTGATGTAACTGCTTTGTGCTGATTGACATCTGGAGCGATCAAGACTGAAGCCCAGGCAGAGCTCTCTTCTAAACCTCTAGTCTAGGAGTGGCAGCCAGGAGCTGGAACTTTCAACTGTCTTTTGCCAGTTGATGTCAGTCAAGAATTTCAGCTTTCTGAATTGGTTACACTCCTTGAAGTAATGGAACTCTGCCAGCACAAAATAGTTTCAATAGTTTAATTCAGGAGATTTTGTCTATTAGAGCTTCACTTGCTAATTTTGGTAAGTTAATTTTGTGTGAGATGTAAAAATCTAGTTAGCACCAACAAAACCTGTTTCTAGGGTTTAGCAGCAGTTTTTGCCTACGATAGGACAAATGTCTTCAGATGCCGAGGGTTCAGAAATCCTTGTGTCAATGAAAAGACAGACTTTATTCTAGCTCTAACCTTCAGCAACTTCATTAGGATTGACTATGGGAAGAAGTGTCCTGGTCACTAGAGAAACCTAAGTAGAGCTGCTGGTCTTACTGGAGACTTAGATCTATACTGCACACCCAGATGCAGTGCACAGCCCTTGGCTGTAGACTTATCACTAGAGTAACTCCAAAATCATGGAGGATTTTGTATAATGAAGCCAGAGCCAAGACAGAGAACATTTTACTTATTCTGTCCATGTCTACCCAGATGCATATGGCAGCTGGGAAGCTCCCATCATCAGTGGACTTGTCTGCTGTTCCATATATACTGCTGATGATTCCTTTCCTAAGTACCTATGGTACTTTAAAAGACAAAAGAAACTTCAGAGAGCAAAGCTCAAAGGAATTACAAACCTCAATCAGCGTTATGTAACCATGCACATCTTAATTGCCCTAGATATCATATTTAAACATTTATAAAAGCAAATTGTTAACGTTTTAGTTACTATACAAGTGCCCACAATTGGCTCATGATTGTGCCTAATTAAACAGTTCTTCTAAACATTAATATATCAGCGTATTTCTGTAGATGCCATTTAATGAAATTGTGTCAAGTATGCAGTCTGAAAATTGATTAGGCTTGAATGTATGTGCTTGGAGCCATCTCGTGGCCCAGGATCACACTGCAATAAATGTGCTCCTGCCCATACTGGGGCAAACCTGCCCAGCACCCACTGCACCCTGGGCATCCCACCCTACCAAGGCAGCAAGCCATGTAGACTCCACTTTAGCTGCTTTTGGTGGAATTTGTCTACTGAACCCTGGCTTACATGTTTCAAAATATGTCATTTATAAGTGTGCTTGACCACAATGGACAGGGGCATATTTTTAGCCAGCACACTATTGCACCTAATAATCAGCATCTCAGTGAAATTTGATAAGTCTAAATAAATTCATGTATATATGAAATTGAGATATATTATTTGTAAGCCAATTGATATTTGCAGCACTGTAGCTTTAGTACTCAATAGACTGTGTATATTGTTATGGGATTACAATTGTGAAAGTATTAATGCTCCCATAATAATCTTGTGATAAATTCAAGTCTTTAACTTTTACAATATTTAGTATTCTTGTGCAGTATTTAATAGGAGACTGTGTCTTAAAGCTGACATCTGCTATCTTTAACCCCAAGTAACATTTCTTGCCAAGAATAGCCTTATTAACGTCAATTAAATGGTTATGTAATTACTTTTCCCTTTTTTTTTTTTCTTGTAAATCTGGTAGAAATTTGCCAACAGTTGCCACAGTCATTTCAAATGACTCTTGACCCAAAAGGGAACATAATGAGGCAGGACAATTAAATACAAGAGGTAAATGGGAGAAAAAGCACAAACAAACAATATAAAATAGCCAGTTAGATTGCACAGAAATTGAAAAAAAAAATCCACATTTTAAACATGACCTGATGGCTTATTACTCAGTAACAATAAAGGACCATTTATTCATGTTTCAGTAGGATTTTTTGAAACTACTACTGATTTCATCTGGATTATGTGTAATAAAGAAGCCAGAATATTGAAGCTACTCAGAGCAGGAGTTTGCTTTAACCCAATTCAGTTGGAAATAACCCTGGGAATGGCAAAATAGGATGAGTCAGTGCATTAATACAGCTTCAAGCTGCATTCCCCTTTAAGTGTGCCATTTGTTGCATAGTCTTAGGAACCAGACTCTCTAAGAGCACACTTGAGTGCACGGGGAGCTGCATTCCCAGCACTGGAGGAACACTCTGTTCTGGTGCCTGTGCTCACTGCAGCCCTATCCAAGAGCTTCAAAAACAACGTGTCAGGGGGTTCCCAGCAGGAATCACATTTCATTGCTGTTCTGCAGCCTTCCTCAGCCACGGATCATGTCAGTAGGAGGAGAAACGGGGTTTTCTGCTAGGTGAGAATATGACCGGTTTCTAAGTTGTAGCTGTGAGGCTACTGCAAAAGTGGTTTCTAAATCCAGGACTCTGGAATTCTGTGGTGTTCTGAGATCAGGTGCATTCCCCCACGTTGTGGCAAAAGTAACAATTCACTTTATCCTCACATCAATGTCTTTCTTACCTTGTTGAATGCTGAACTGTCCAGTCAATAATTGCAGAAGCAGCGCTTTTAATTCCATGACTAACAGGGATATGTCAACAATGTTTTGTCATTCACAGACCACAGCACAGAGGAGGACAGAAACATCCTGATTTAGCATCAGCTTCCATGAATTCCACTGAAGACAGACTGCAAATAGATTTGAACACTTTATGTTAGTTATGACTGAGGTGGCAAAACTTTGTTCCCCAGCTTGAACCCTGGAATTTGTGCTTCATAGCACTTACTTAGTCCTAAGTTATCTGCTTGTTGAAATACAGGTCTGGCCCTTCTAGCATGATGTAGATTTCTGTCAAATGCAGATACATGGTTTAATTTGTATCATTTGCAGCATATAGTAAAGGATATATTTCACCAACAGTCAAAAAGGAAGGACAGGGCAAGTGTCAAGGAGTATTACCTTTTAGGTGTCTAGAAAATATATTCACAATTTCATTATTTTCTGCAAGTTAGGCTGGGAGAGCCTGAGAGAGCTTGGTGCTTATTTTTACCTGCACTGTGAAAGCCTCAGTCCTTTCTTTCATTTTCTTTGCCTTCTATACTATCTATATTTTTAAAATCAGCATCTCTGAAACTTGGGTAGGCTGAGGAGCTGATTGGGTGTGCATGCATTTGTTACTGCTAATTTTGTACATCTCGCTGTAGTTCCTCAAAGTGAAGACAACTAATTAAACACAGTAGCTGAATCCCAGCTCTACGATATAAAGCAATCTGTTTTTCAAGCCAGTGTGATCATCAGCCATTAATGTTGCCTAACAGGGGCAGTATACACCATTTATGTAATAATCCTATGGATCTGGACATCAGCAGCTCCATGAGTTGGCAAAAGTAGATGCATTTCTCCAGGTAAGCCAGAGGTTGACTGCCATATGTAAGAAGAAAATGGTAACAGTTGTTGATAACTATGAAGTAAAATGTTAGGCAGCTGACTTAGGTTAGTTCTGCCGAGCTTGGTGCCATCCCAGGCTACAGCAATGGTTTGGTTCTAACTCAAACCAGGCCACCTTTCTAGGTACATACTCAATATTTAGGTTTCATTTTATGAGGCAACTGTGTCTCCTCTTAGAATTAGAAATAAGCAATTCTGTTGCTGGGCAGTTTTCCCAGGGAAGGCCAAAGGCAAATATTAAGTATTTATTTGACTTTTAAGACATATTATGAAACTTTATGTATTGATTTGCAAGTAATGATAACTGAGCAAACTAGAGCAAAATCAGTCTGTACATCTTTTACTTTCTACAATTGCAGAGAGATTTTAATCAACTGGTGGTAAAGAAACAGCTTTTATACTGTCTGATGGTAGAAAGAAAGCTGTTTAACATGACTCTATACCAATGCTGCTGTGTGTAAATATTGAACTGGAGAACTATTTTTGGCAAAAGGATCCCTTTCTGCTGTGCAAGGACCCACAAAAGGATCCTATTGTGCATTCAGCCTTTGGAAAAGGGTATCGATTCAAACTCAGGGAAATGGGGGGATTCTTGCACAATTCCATATTCATGGAAATTAGTTCTGTCTATCATAGCCAGTGTGGTACCACAGGAGTAATAATGATTAGCTGCTTATTGTTGGGTTTTAGGAAAGAACCTAATACTACTCTGAATGTTTGGTCTCCACGGACAGAAGAGAACAGAGCTTCTTTGTTAGCAATTCAGCCCACAAACATAACAGGCTTTCTGTTAAAGTTTCCAAGGCTTGACATGTTCTGTGCTCTGATTTGTTCTAGAGGGAATATTCAACTCAACTTCATTGGAAGTGGGGTAAAATAAAGTAGTAGATGCTCAGAGCTAAGTTAGAGTCTCTCTCGCTGTCCTGGCACTGTAAATCTGCAGATACACATTAGCTAAAATGCTTTAAAATCTTTAGGAATGCATTTAATTAAGCTCACTGGAAAAGTCCTGTGTAAGCAATAAAGCTCTTTTTATTTCTTCCATTAGCTTGGTTTCACTGATTACTGAGAGATTCTTTTCTTTTCCTACTAAATTTTTTATTTAAGAGTAGTACAAATAAAAGAGAATTGCTACTTTTAAAGAAAGATATAAAGAAACAATGTCTTCAAGTGTCTCTCTAGACAATTATTACTTGAATAATTCATCCCTCTTTGGTCCCCTGTGTTGTAAATGATAATGTATGAATGTGTTAAGTAATCAGTTGTGCTAGATTTGTGTTGAATATGGCAAAAAAAAAGAATACATGAACACTGCTTTCTAATTATTAAGATTCTTAAAAGAATTTCCTTTACTCATGTTCCTCCATCTTCTCGTTTGGTCTTCCAATCTTGTAATTTTCTTTCTAGTTTTTACTCTTTTACTATTAGAACTCATATCCTCTTGTCTTGTTTTCTGCTTGTAAAAATGCTGAGTATTTCCTAAATAGTGGGCATGAAATATTTATTATCTCTATATAACAAAATAGAAGGCTAACTTTAGTAATAATGAAAATAAGGACTTTTTTTTTTTTTTTCAAGTGACCCCAAAACTATGAATCCCCGTTTTGCCCAAGATTCCTGAAATTTAGACATAGTGTTTTGGATATGGGCATTCCATTCAAGTTTCCTGCACTCAGATAGAATAAATTAAATGAATGAATTCTTGGAGCCAAATGATAAGTTCAGTTACACTTACTTTTCAGTCCTCTGTGATTTTCTGACTCTCTTTTTCCATGTCTCTTCTGATTCTTCCCTTTAGTTCTTCCTCAGTATTTTTGTTCCTCTTTCTCCTTCAAAGGAAGAAGGTCCCAGTTTCTTTTTCCAGATAATCACACCATATTTACTGGACTGCAGTATAGGTCTTGATGGAGAAAGGCATTCAATTATCAGCTGATGTTTTAATGCTGCTATTAACATAGTTAATAGGAGTGATCCTTTTCATGCTCAAGAACTGAAATTGAGAGAAGTTTAGATTTAGAGTGGTACAGAAATATCAAAGCATCCTCACATCAATATAATCCCAAAATAACCTCAATTTCTCATTGTTCCTGAAGTGACTATGACTTGCCCTCCTTTGTCATTTTCTACAACAGTAAAGAAGGGTTGGAAAGCCACGTCTCTAATTCCTGCTAGAGGCAGCCAAAAAAAGGTTATTTAGATTTACAGTAGCAAACAAGGGGTTCAGCAGTGCAATGGAGAAAATTCAATTTCCTTGAATTTTGACCAAGGAAATCAGTCCATGGATTTGGCCTGAAAATTCCCATCACTCCTTTCAGGACAAGGTCCTCTAGATCCTAGCCTAGAAAACATTGCTTGGGGTTATTATTTCCTTGTTTTTAAAGGAAACATCTGGATATACCATGAAGTTGATATTTTGTGGTATATTTGTTGTGGTGTAAGGGTATAGAAAATTATTTTTAATGAGAAGACATTAGCTGCAGTTTGACAAGCTATTCATTGGCACTGAATCTTCAGTGGTCTCTGAAATACTGGCAATATTCACTTATTGTTATGGTTTTATGACACAACAATCATGTCATAAATTAATTATTGTAATAATCTGATTAGTGACTTTTCTAAAAGAGCATTAAGGTTTATCTTTACCAGATTTAAATTTACATGACGAGAGTAATAATAAAACGCATAAGCTCAATTTACTGTAAACTAGTAAAAGATAGTAATGGAAAGGTTTAGCAAACAAAAAAATAATCATTTTATAGGTACAAAAGGTGCAATTTTTCATCTGCAACTACTCATAGGTCATGAACACTTGATATTTGGTGACAGTTTTCCTTTCAGTGAATGAGGGCACAGTAGTTTTCTGCAACTATATGAGCTTCATAGACCTGGCAAAAAGAGAAATTTGTAGCTTTGGTTTACCAGGGATAATTTGAGGGGAAAGTGATGTGCTGGAGAACTTAGTCTTTGAAAAACTGAGACTGTGCTACCTACTGCCTGGGTAGAGACTGTAGTAATGATAGCCCAAATCAGTTTATATCCAAAGCACTTTCAAATATCATGCAGAGCAGGGTTTTTGAAAGCCAGTCAGAGTTTCCAGCTCTAAAGGTATCAGTGGGGGATCTAAGCCTTCCTTTTGTCCCCTAGCAGCAGGTCACAAGACAGGCATACATCCCTGCATAAGACTCGTGATGGAACAGAGTCCACAGCACAAGTTTCTGCAAGGGAGAAATCCACGTTTCTTAATTGTGCCAGAGCCACAGCTTCTTCTGAATTTTCCACGCCTTTCAAGCTCTATGTGAAGTCAGGGAAATGCTAAAGTGCTTCCAAGAGAATAGAAAACTAAAGCTAAAACTTCGTGAGTTTTCCTTCTTGCCAATAAACCTATTTTGCTTCTAGAGACAGAAAATAAGGGTCAGAAAACAAAGCTCAGCGAACATAGGAGCAGCCAGTCTGGGTGTTTAAAGTGCCTGATTTACCCTCTGAAGTGTAAAGTGCCTTGAAGAAAGAAATAAAATTAAAAAAAATAGGGACACAGAAAAATCAGGTACTTCTTCAAAAAATTGCAGCTCTGTATAGATGTTGATACATGCAGATAAAAAAGGAGAGAGAAAAAAAAATAAATTCAAGTTCAGCTCCTGAGATGTAATTGTATATTGCCACTATGCTTTGCAGTTTTAATTGAGCCATCCAGCTCTCTTCTCTAAAGCCCCTTCCACAACAGGCTGAAACTTTTGATATTCAAGAGATCAGCCATAAACAAGCCACAGCCCTGTGCACAGTGGGCACCTGCTTTACCCTGACACCACGCCGTATTTAGATTAACACCTTAAAATTTAGAACACTCTCTTGTCTCGAAATTGAGTTCATTTCAAAAGAGCTCTAAGCTGAAAGAGACAAAAAACCCCATGTAAAGCTCCTTTTTTCTTTGAAGAGAAGATCAGTTTCAAACACATACAAAGCCATCACAGTCTATATCAAGATGAAGCAACCAGCTACCAGTTCCTACTCCTCTGGAGTTCCTTAGTCTTGTAAGAAGTACTTTTAATCCTTAAAAGAACTGCATAAATATTAAATAACATATTTCATGCTACAGCATGTATCATATGCACTACTTTGCATATATACTTATTATGAAAGTAATAGCTCAAATGATGAATGAATCAAACCATGCCAGGCCATATGGGAAAGCTATTATTTCATTTACTGTTATTTAATGCATAATTTTAAACCTATTTCCTGCAACAACTGCCATAGTAAACATTATATCTACTCTCAAAAGCTTTCCTTTTGCGTTGCCATCGTTAGGATAAAGACAGCAATGACATTCAGTGTGATTTCAACTTATGATTAAAATCCTGGGTACCTTGTTCTCTCCCACAAGTTCCAAAGATCTGGGTTCTCTGCCCAGCAACCTGCAAGTCAATGACCTTTAGTGGGAGCCAAGAAGCTCCAAGGTTGTGCTGAGTTCTGGGTGACCTCCAGCCAGAAGTTTGAACTGTGAAACATGAACAAAAGTACACCATATTTTCAAGGTATTTACACATGCTAAACAATCTCAGAGCTTGTGCCACAAGTAGGCATAAGTTTTAATAAAATATAGGAGGATAGAGTACATTTAATAGATACGTAAAAATGTAAAGCACAAGTTGTCATTTATAGGTGTTCAAAATATAACTGAAGTAAACATTAATGGCTTGGTTTTAAATTCCAATCTGTTTCAAAAAAATAGTTGAAATGAGCAGGTTGAAAAGTCTCTATCACAACTAGAAAATGCAGGGTTTAGATTCAATTCATTTCTTCATTGAAAAGATCTGATTTCTGGGAAATCTGTTTTTATTTTTCCTGCAAGGCCAAACAGTAGAAACATTTTGCTTCTCAGAAAAAAGAAAAAGAGAGACAAAAAGAAAACAAAGAAATTCTTTTCCATAGAATCATGGAGTATCTGATCAGCTTTAGTGAAACTGATTTCTCTATGAACCAACATTCAGCTTTCCTTTTTCCACAGCCCCCAGCTCTTGCTTCTGTAGTAAGTTGGCTTTGCATGCCAATAGCAAAGCAGATGGGAGTCTAACCCTGCAACAAGCAGATTTCTAAGTCGTGGTGTAATGATAAAAACTCTGAAGGCTGTCATCAAATCAGTAGAGTGATGTCCCACAGAGAGGGAATTGCACAAGCCACATTTTACCTTAGCAAGACTGTACAGTGTAGGGATCACTACAAAAATGAAAAGGGGGTGGGAACTTTATGAGATGCTGAAATGGTTTTATATTTCCTAATACATTTCTTAGGCACAAAAGAGAAGTTCAGAAGCCCTCAAATTATTCATTCCAGGATTGGTGAGACTTGGAAAATCTTGGGGTTGAGGTGCTGTGCTTTCAGCTGTGACTATATCAGTGGAGCCTCTGAAAAATTAGAGCAACTTACATGGTAAACAAAAGGGATCCAGTAGAGCAAAACCTTATTGTAACATCTGTGCTTATCTTTCAGCTATTCTGGAGTTCTTTCCATGAGGATTGCCATGGGGAAAGTTATGAGAACAGGGCAATACTCTAATCTGATGTGTTGCATATGTACATATGTTAACAGGTAGCACAGCCTACTAGGAGCAGGGTTGTAGCATGAACCAGTGCTGAGCAGTGACTTATATATTTGGAGGTGCTGTTCTAGGCTATATCTAGGCTGGTGCCCTGAACTGAATGCCAGTGTGGATATTCATTAGATGAGTTTTTATTAAAAAGCTCATTAGATGACTTTCCAGTTTTCAGATCAGCTGGATCTTCCCGTTAGTTTGATCCAAATCAAGCTCATTCTGCGCTCTGAGACACAATGACATCAACCAGAATATGATAAATGGAAATGATCAGGAGATTCTCTCAAAGAGCACACTCCTGGTACTAATACACTAGTGAGGACACAACTTCAGACACCAGCTGCAATACTGAGACCAATAAATATTGGCCCGAAGGCTTTCAGGTTCCCAAACCTCCAAAACAATTCATCACTCCACTGGAGAGCCTAGCAAGTTATTCACTGGAGCTGGCTTGGATACCCTTCAAACCCCTTTTGCTATGACACGATCCTTTGCTGACTCCATCCACTCTTCCACAAAAACCATAAAAGTGATTGGAGAAAGATACATCACAGACAGTCCAACAGAGCTGTTTGTCCCATCACCAGACTAACATCTATGGTTTATTCACATTCTACTTCCCTCATACCCTTTTCCTGTATTCATCTATTGACCAAATGAGAGTGCAAATACTAAAATAGATATTTGAAACAACTGGAATGAGTATTTGAAGACTTAAAAAAAAAAAAGTTTCTCCTTGTTTTCATTTGTGCTTCCTATGCTCTGTTTTCATAGTGGTTCATTTCTGAAAGGAAGCTGTCTTTATTAGTGAGAAAAGCCAGAAAATGGGAAATAAATTCCAGTGCTCTACACAGGTTAATTCCTATTTTCCATCTAAGCTTTCTGTGTTTAGCCTGTATCTGAGACTAAACTATAACAGTTTCCTCCCTCCCCAGCAAAGAAAAGGAGAGACCTGTGAGTTTAAATGAAAATGAGTTTAATGTAACAGCCAGACTAACAACAATGCCAATATAAAGTAAACAAAGTTATACTCAACCCAGTAAACGTACAGCAGTCACAACAAACAGGAAAGCTGCCCTCAGGAGCAAAATGGAAAATGAGGCCATCAAGTAATGCGGAGGATCAGGAGAAGCCCCCATCCTCATTAAGCTTCCTCCTTTATACTGAGCATGACATTTATGGTCTGGGATACACCTGGAGCCAACTCAGGTCAGCTGCACCCACAGACTCCAACCTGCTAATGGCCACAGACCATGGCTGGCTGGGATTCTGTCCCAGTGAGGCCAGAACAAACCTTGTGCAAACACCTCACTTACTGTGCAGCATTGTAACTACACCAAAAACTGAGTCGAGCAACAAAAGACTAAGTTTGTAAGGATTTATTTAGATCTCCTGTTGATCAATGCATATCTATCCCACATAGACCTTAGTAACTACAGATAAGGACCTATAGAATCTAAGAAAAGCAAAAGACATCAGTCTTATGGAACAAAATATCTCTGGCTGAGATGAACTTCCATAGGGTACAGGAATTTGTAGCACACATAGGCAAGAACCCATCAAATGAAGTAGAATCAACCTGGAAGGTCCTACAGCACATTACTGTCTATCCCACTGCAAATCTATTCTGGAATCCAGAAGGGAAGCAAATATACTGTGTGCAACTGATTACATGGGGCAACACTAAAGCTGAGTTAGGAACAGAACACAAGTCAAATCTCTAGCATGACAATCTAACTAAATAAGGACTGGATTTCAGCATCTCATCTCCTGCCTACTTTTGTGATCTCTTATTGGCAGCATCCTGGCCCAAACTGGTCAGGAGCCTTCTGAAGGAGGTGAGATCTCAGAGACAATAAATGTAATTTACAAGTGGGCTGCAAGAGAACATGGCTAATATTTTTTTTATCATCTAGTAAGGAAAAAAAATCCCAGTAATCTTTGTTCTATGATGGTCAGAGACCTGGATGAGAATGAACTATTCAGCAACCACCAAGATTATCTCTGTTGCAAAAGGGAAAATTACGCTCAACTACAGAGAGGTTAAAGTGACAGGTCAGAAGTGGCTCAGGAGACAAGAGGGAATCTCTCAAAGAGGTTTAACTAAAGCCCTGGGATTCAAGGTCCAAATCCTTGAGAGAAGATGAGAACAAATGCTGTTCTAATGCCAATTACAAATGACATCTGCTCTGCCATGAAACTACAAATGATGGGTGCAAGCAACACGTGGGGGTTTTAAATTATCTGGATTTGTTCCACACACAAAAAATACATCATTACTTCTTATTATGAGATCCATCTCTGGTACCCTGTGCTTAATGATCACTGTGAGGTAAAACATCAGTCACTGCTCCAAAAAGGAGCAAAAACAAGTTGTGTTAATCTGAGGATTTATACCTAGTGTGGCTGCAAGAGTAAACCTTGGAAATGCCTCTTCCTTGCCACATTAGAAACTACAGATTATATTTTATTATATTTTATTATATCTTATTATATTTTATTATATTTTATATGTATATAATATTATAAAATATTATATTATATTACATTACATTATGTTATGTTATNCACTAGTGAGGACACAACTTCAGACACCAGCTGCAATACTGAGACCAATAAATATTGGCCCGAAGGCTTTCAGGTTCCCAAACCTCCAAAACAATTCATCACTCCACTGGAGAGCCTAGCAAGTTATTCACTGGAGCTGGCTTGGATACCCTTCAAACCCCTTTTGCTATGACACGATCCTTTGCTGACTCCATCCACTCTTCCACAAAAACCATAAAAGTGATTGGAGAAAGATACATCACAGACAGTCCAACAGAGCTGTTTGTCCCATCACCAGACTAACATCTATGGTTTATTCACATTCTACTTCCCTCATACCCTTTTCCTGTATTCATCTATTGACCAAATGAGAGTGCAAATACTAAAATAGATATTTGAAACAACTGGAATGAGTATTTGAAGACTTAAAAAAAAAAAAGTTTCTCCTTGTTTTCATTTGTGCTTCCTATGCTCTGTTTTCATAGTGGTTCATTTCTGAAAGGAAGCTGTCTTTATTAGTGAGAAAAGCCAGAAAATGGGAAATAAATTCCAGTGCTCTACACAGGTTAATTCCTATTTTCCATCTAAGCTTTCTGTGTTTAGCCTGTATCTGAGACTAAACTATAACAGTTTCCTCCCTCCCCAGCAAAGAAAAGGAGAGACCTGTGAGTTTAAATGAAAATGAGTTTAATGTAACAGCCAGACTAACAACAATGCCAATATAAAGTAAACAAAGTTATACTCAACCCAGTAAACGTACAGCAGTCACAACAAACAGGAAAGCTGCCCTCAGGAGCAAAATGGAAAATGAGGCCATCAAGTAATGCGGAGGATCAGGAGAAGCCCCCATCCTCATTAAGCTTCCTCCTTTATACTGAGCATGACATTTATGGTCTGGGATACACCTGGAGCCAACTCAGGTCAGCTGCACCCACAGACTCCAACCTGCTAATGGCCACAGACCATGGCTGGCTGGGATTCTGTCCCAGTGAGGCCAGAACAAACCTTGTGCAAACACCTCACTTACTGTGCAGCATTGTAACTACACCAAAAACTGAGTCGAGCAACAAAAGACTAAGTTTGTAAGGATTTATTTAGATCTCCTGTTGATCAATGCATATCTATCCCACATAGACCTTAGTAACTACAGATAAGGACCTATAGAATCTAAGAAAAGCAAAAGACATCAGTCTTATGGAACAAAATATCTCTGGCTGAGATGAACTTCCATAGGGTACAGGAATTTGTAGCACACATAGG
>VYZX01012489.1:37000-75110 GCA_013401335.1 Brachypteracias leptosomus
GTTAATTATATTATACATTTATTATGTTTTCAATATTTAATCTGTGCATCTTGTCTCAGGGCTGTTAGTGTTTTTAAAGTAAATCCTCTTGCCTGTATTCATAACTTAATTCCTTACTGAGACCCCTCAGATCTGTGTCAATGAATGGTTTCTTAAGATGTTCCTATTAAAAGAAAGGCCTTTGACTTTTCAAATAAGAAAATATTTTTTAAATACATTGAAGAATGCTTTCATTTCATATTCATGGGACTCAGTGAGAGGGAAGGGGAAAAGCTGTGTAGGCGTTTTCTCCCTGGTGTTTCTAACCTTTAACACACTGGAAAATGCACCAGTAAACAAAGCAACCTTCCTAAAACGCTTTAACAGCTGCTAAAATGTTTCTATCCTTTTGTCCCTTCCTGCACTAACCCACACAGTTTTTAATGATCTTTGTGGAAAAGTCAGCTGGCATGGAACAGAAAATGATGTTCCTTTTATGCTGTTTCACGAGATGAATTTCACAGGAAGCTCTGTGAAGTCTTTTCCTCTAGCATATTTTGCTACTTTATAAATAATCTTTGTACATACCTGTTCCATTTCTGTGCTAGACTAGTCCAAAGTAAAACCAGTCTTAAGCCTCCCTTCAGTTTTTTGCACGTCCATACCAGATTGTACAGCCACTACTAAGCTAATAAATATAACATGAAAATACACAATACAAATTATTTTCTTAGCACTATTTACCAATCCTATTACAAACAGCTCCTAGAGAATAAAATTGATTTAGTGTTGCCATCTTATATGGTGTTCATATAGTAAGGAACAGTCTTGTTTACATATATATTGGCAGAACAGAGAAGGAAGAGGGAAGGATTGATATATACCTGATGTCAGGTATAAAAAAGACCAATCTGAAAAGCACTTTTCATTTAAGCCCTGTTGCCTTCCCTAGAAATGGGAATCCTAAAAAAACCCGAGCTCTGAATATCTATCTGAGAATCTGGATTCAACATGGTTTTCATACCACCTCAATTTGTCATCTCCTATGTTGTGCAATTTAAGCTGGTCATTTACACTCCCTTTGTGGTCAATGAAGAGAGAGTAGCCCCTTCAGAGAGGAGGTCATCCTGTCTATTTTTGGTACAGATTTTATGATGGGATAAATTTCTTTATGAGGTACTTAAGGGTAGTGATACGACTGAGTATAATGCTGTTCAGGAATATAAAAATAAAGGCAATGAACAGAGGCTAATTAAAATATTTTAAGATGTTAGTTCTCATGAGAGTTAAAATGCTTTCTAATTTTGTCTCTTTTTTTGTCATTTCACTTTTCACAGAATCACAGAATGTCAGGGATTGGAAGGGACCTCAAAAGTTCATCTAGTCCAATCCCCCTGCCAGAGCAGGATCACCTAGATCAGGTCACACAGGAACACGTCCAGGCAGGCTTTAAATGTCTCCAGAGAAGGAGACTCCACAACCTCCCTGGGCAGCCTGTTCCAGTGTCCTGTTACCCTCACTGAGAAGAAGTTTCTTCTCATATTTAAGTGGAACCTCCTGTGTTCCAGTTTGTACCCGTTACCCCTTGTCTTATCATTGTTTGTCACCGAGAAGAGCCTGGCTCCATCTTCGTGACACTCCCCCTTTATATATTTATAAACATTAATGAGGTCTCCCCTTAGTCTCCTCTTCTGCAAGCTAAAGAGACCCAGCTCCCTCAGCCTTTCCTCATAAGGGAGATGTTCCACTCCCTTCATCATCTTTGTAGCCCTACACTGGACTCTCTCCAGCAGTTCCCTGTCCTTTAACTGAGGGGCCCAGAACTGGACACAATATTCCAGATGAGGTCTCACCAGGGCAGAGTGAGGGGCAGGAGAACCTCTCTCGACCTACTAACCACCCCCCTTCTAATCCACCCCAGGATGCCATTGGCCTTCTTGGCCACAAGGGCACATTGCTGGCTCATGGTCATCCTGCTGTCCACCAGGATCCCCAGGTCCCTTTCCCCTACACTGCTCTCTAATAGGTCATTCCCCAATTTATACTGGAACCTGGGGTTGTTCTTGCCCAAATGCAGGACTCTGCACTTTCCCTTGTTATATTTCATTAATTTTTTCCCTGCCCAACTCTCCAGCCTGTCCACTTTTGCTTTGTTTTAAGCCAGTCTGACAGCATTTGTTAGTAAGACTTAAAAATAATCCCACTGTGAAACATATTTAAAAATAGGTGTGGATTTTAGTCAATAAAATCATCTAAACTATAAGATCATTAAACTTTAATCACCTAATTACATGTACAAGACATTATAGGCTATCTAGTTTCATGAGCTTGGCAGTAAGAGTGACATTGCTCCTGCAAGAGAGTTCCAAGCTGACTTACAACCTCTTGAAAGAGAGTGCAGTCAAGCCTAGAGACTTCTGCTGTCACAGATTTTAGCAGATCCCAGACATTATTAGGTGTAAACGTACAAAGGTTAGTTCACAAGTCAACAGTAGTCAATAAATGTGGCTCTAAAAGAAGGCAGAATTTTAAAAGAGAGCTAAAATTTGGCAGGGGCACCATTTCAGTTTCAAATCTTAGCCAATCGCTGCTTCTCATAATCTGTTGCTAAATTCACAGTCCCTGTTTCTCACCAGGATCCACAGCTTGCTTCAAATGAACATAAGCCTGTATTTAGGAACTCTTTCTTTCACAATCAATACAACATGAATGTGCAGTGGCACCAAGCAGACTTTTGCAAACAACCTGCCATTTATTACTCATTTGGAACATGTTATTTTAGGATCCTTAAATCAGAAGGGAAAAAAATACACAATTAAACATATGTCTCTGCTTTTGACACTGCCTATCTCCTTGTCTCCTTCTCCAAAAATTTCAGCTCCTTCTTTGTAACGTGCAAAATGTTTCCCTGGTTTCCTGACATATTGATTCTTTCATTCTGAGTGGCAGTCATGCTGTTCTCAGAGGTTCCGTTCTTGTCTGCCAAAGACTAAAAATATGTCTGGTCACCAGTGCATCCAAGGTAATCCTATTCATATGATGATGGTCCTTGAAAAGCCCTTCATTCCAACCTGGCAATGCCTACAAGTTACCTAATTCCCTTCAATCCTGCTTTTTTAGAATAGAAATTTTCCCTGAGTCCTGACAGCATCAAAGTAAATGGGCAGAATGAGCCAATGTAGCAGCGTTCAAAAAGATGAATAGGTAGAATGAACCATATTGATCTTTCATGAGGGTAATGCTAAAATTCACTACCCTGTCCTAGAGCTACTCAAAAAATATGCCACTGGTTTAAAAATATTTTAACATAGAAGCTTGGATTCTTTTGTATTCACACCACAGGCATCCTTACTTAGATATAGGGGGTGTGGGTTTGCCCGAGGCCCAACCTGGTGTATTGAGTAGGGAAGGGACATGATCAAGGTCAAGACAAAACAAAGTTATCTTGATACTGGACTATTAATTCCTTAACCCTAATACTCAGTATTTGACTTTTAATCAAAAGAGAACATTTGCTGGTGAAATGTGAGAGGGTCCCAAGCACGTCCCTTCCCATGAAAGGAGCCCAGGGCCAGCTCCAGGTCAGAACATTGGAGGATTGACCATTCCCACTGGGAGAGCTCCTAGGCCCAGCTGTAGCCAGCCCCTGCCCCCAGACCTGCTTGGGGCTGAGGTCTGCCTTGATCTAGCAACAGGCTGCCCAGGGAGGTTGTGGAATCTCCTTCTCTGGAGACATTTAAAGCCTGCCTGGTTGTGTTCCTATGCAACTTGGTCTAGGTGATCCTGCTCTGGCAGGAGGATTGGACTAGATGATCTTTTGAGGTCCTTTCCAATCCCGGACATTCTGTTATTCTGTGATCTACAGCTCTTACCACACCACAGCCACCTTCACTGCACCCTGACAAACTGTGTTCACGTAGGAAAAAACAGCTTCGCTTATAAAATACAAGAATATATTGTGAAAAAATGCAATTAAGGATATAGCTCTGACGAAAAGTAGTTGTAGTCCACCCACAACCAGCTATAATTTCGTAGCTCTGATAAATCATTACAGAAAGTGCTGTTAAAAACCTCAATACTATTACCAGGATTACATATTGAACTGTCTGAAGGCTCCAAATCATTTTGTCCTGAAGCACTTGCTCCTCACGTATTGGATTCCCCAGCAGCAGCTCAGGTCTGAGAGTTTACAAAAATCAATCACTATCCAGATGTGAGCTCTGTTCTGTTCTTCCCTCCCTGGCCAGGGAGTGGGACTGTGTTAGAAAACATTGGGATCCCACAAAAGAGAACACAGGTCATGAATTATTGAAGACAAGTATTATTATCTACAGGATGAATAATACATGTTGAAGCAAAGCCTTATTATTTTCCAAATCTCTTTTGTCACTTGACTCATTGCTCTGTGCATGTGAAATTACACTCATATAATCTACATTACAATCAACTAAATATTATTCTCACAAATCCAAATGTTAACTCACTTTTTTTTTTTTTTTTTGATACTTCAGATGAGCTCCATGGAATCCAATGTAGCAGGAGTCATCATTTTTCCTGGTGGACCAGAGATGGGGTTTGAACATCCTTAAAGTTTTAGAGAGAGGAGATTTGACAAACATTACATTTGGATAATTTACATTTGAAAAGTAAAAGAAATGGAAGATTAGCCAAGGAGCCATGAGAGTAGGTCTAAATTCTTTCTTGCTATTGCAGTGATAGGTACCTGAGGATCATGAGAAGATAAAAAGAAGTTAGAAAGAGGAAGGCAGAGGATGGCAGGAGGTGGTAAGGCTGGACATTTGTTAATAGTGACATTAAAGCTTTTTGCTTTGTCATATACAGCTCTAGAAGCATGACTATGTGACAGCTTCCCAATGCAGGCTCTTCGTGGAGATATAATCCTCTCAGTAAAACTACCATCACTCTGGATTTAAACTCTTGTCAAGGATCCCAGGAATGAAATTTTGCTAAGGGACTAAATTATGTAGGTATTGAATCAGCAGATAATGAAACACATTTTTAGAACTAGATGTGCTGGGACAGCAGAGCAGGGAAGAACTTTTCACATATGAATATATATTTATATTAGACTTTTCCCTTCAAATGACATTATAACCTCTGTTTTCAAGCTTGTGCACTACACTTTGTAGCGTAACTGTAGTTTCCTGGAAGGTGAAAAACAGGCCATGATCAAATTACTTAATGCACAACATCTCCTAGAATCTGATTGTCCCTCCTTAGAGAGACAGCAGTCCAGGTACAGAAAAGGCTGAGGTGGCACAAGGTGGTTTTTCCTCCTGGGTATGGATTCTCAGGTATTTCTGGTTGCACATAACAGAGGCTGGATCCAGTTACAAGAGGTGTTTCTGTGCAGTAACCTGGAAACAGGGAAGAGTAACTAAGTTTCCATCAACAATAGAAATGTAAAGAAAAATAAATTAAGGATTTTAAAAAATAAGAGTTAACAGAGGAGATTAATTTACTCTGTTTCAGAAGTGGGGATTCTGATGAGCTGAGGTTTTATTTCCTGTTCCATGGTTGGTAGTTGAAACTTCTCCAGAACGTAGATTTGAACAGCACTTGCTACATGAGTTGTCAAAGTCAGGTCAGATGGGGCTTTGAGGAACCAGACCTGGTGAAAGACATCTGTGCCTATGGCTCATCTTTAAAGAGCCCTTCCAACCCAAACCATTCTATAGTTCTACGATTTGATGACTGGACCAGGTGCCCTAAGTTTGGTCTGCCTTTTGAAGTCTACAAATTCTTCTAAATTGCTTTCTCATACTCAGGTCCAAAGAAGTCCACGTGGTGTGACCACCACAGAGCTGTGAACTACAAGTCTACATTTCTAAAGTAATCAGCATGCAATGCAAAGGCTGTCCCAAAATTGTCTCAGAAGACAAGTCAATCTAAGCCTGCTCTGTTACCAAAAGGGGCCATCCCATCCTCCCTCTTGATCCTGCTTCCACATAATTATCCTTAAGTTACTCTAGTGTTATGTGGCCCACAGGCTAAATTTAGTCATTTCACTATTTAAATGAAAATGAACCATTTAATTTTTTGGAGGCTACATTTTTGGTCTGATGATTCAGGCAGAACTGCATGAATACTAATGCTTGCTCAAAGAAGCAGGAGGGAACTCAGAGCTGGAGGAGGTCAAGCTAGATAACCCCTTGAGACCATGAACCCCGTTATGAAACTGCACCTGATATTCCCATTAATTCCTTTATTCTAAACAGTAAAGCTTTGAAGCATTGCTCATAATACGTACTCATTTCATACCCACAGAAAATTTCAACTAAATTTCTAAAGAACAAGAAGTTTTAACACAGAGATTCGATCATTACATCTTTCATTGAAGAAGTGTTAAGATAGTCTCCCCTGGGTCACTTCACATCAGAGCCAGCCATAAAACATACGGCTGCACGTTCCAGCTCAGGATGTAGTTCAGTTTTTATGTAATTTGATTAGTGTTAAAAATGTTATGAAAATGGGGAATGTTTGATGGACATACTGGCTGATTTTGGTTATGCAACGACTGTGTAGACTCCCTGTCAGATGATCAAAATAAATAAATGCAAGGGTCAATATAATTTCCTGAAGTGCAGTGAAAAAGTACAAATAATATTTCAAGTAAAATCTGACTGCTGTGGATGAAGAAATATACAATCATTAATAGAATCATAGAGTTGTCAGGGTTGGAAGGGACCTTAAAGATCATCTAGTTCCAACCCCCCTGCCATGGGCAGGGACACCTCCCACTAGATCAGGTTGCTCAGAGCCCCATCCAGCCTGGCCTTCAAAACTTCCAGGGACGGGGCTTCCACCACCTCTCTGGGCAACCGGTGCCAGTGTCTCCCCACCCGCATGGGCAAGAACTTCTTCCTATCATCTCATCTGAATCTACCCACCTCTAGTTTTGACCCATTCCCCCCAGTCCTACCACTACCCAACATCCTAAACACTCCCTCCCCAGCTTTCTTGTAGCCCCCTTCAGATCCTGGAAGGCCACAATAAGGTCCCCTCGGAGCCTTCTCTTCTCCAGACTGAACAACCCCAACTCTCCCAGTCTATCATACAATCGTTGCTCCAGTATGCTCAAGATTTCTGTACTTTGGAAAAAGCTTTGAACCATCACTTTTACACTATTAAATAAAATGTTTAAAGTAACTTTTTGCATGTGTGATTTAGTTAATGTAAGCATAAAATGCCTTCCCATCCTGTTTTTAATAGCAAGCTACCTTTGGTTTTGTCTGCTCTTTCCTTAAATATCTAAATTATAAAATGATAACTTGTTTTCTGTGGTGTAATGGTAAAACTAAAGAAAAATTAATAAATTCAGCACCATGGTGCTCTAGGCTGGACCACTTTTCCCTTGCGCAAATGAAAGTGGATCAATTTATGTAGCCAGCTCAGCCCTCAGTAATGCCAATACCCTGTTGTGGTCCAACAAAAATGAAATTACTTTTTGAGCTACTGGAAATCAATGCGCTTCAAATCTAGGCTGTTACCTCTATAATAAGCAGAACTAATGGGGATTAAGTATTATGAAGAAAAGATAAAAGTGTGTATACAACATTTTGACAGTGAGATATAAAAGGTGTTTTATAGCAATAGGTGCTGAAATTGAAAGTGAATCCCATAGTCAAAGTTCCAGGAGAATATTCTGCGTGTGGAGCTAACATAACACATAAAAGTAGAACCACATTTCATTTAATACCATTAAAGTAATGGAAATTTTATGTATTAACAACTTGAATCATTTAATATATTGTTATAAATTAATATCTATTCAAAGTCTTATTATTGTGTACGCAAATTAACAGACTTTTGGAATGAAGATCTAGTGTCTTGTAATCCTTCTCAGGTGACCAGACTGTAAAAAGTAAGAAATGAGACCCAAAATAAGAAGCAAGTTTTAATTATTGAAACCAAATCAAAAGCAGATTGCAACAAATCTGACTATAATTTTCTGTATTGCCAAGCTACAACGTGTATAGCACCAAGAGAAAAAAAAATTAAGAAGGTAAATTAAATGAAACCATATAATGGGAACTCATTGTACTGTTTTAACAGAGGCGGACAAAGAATCCCAGCATTTAGTTTAAGGCTTAGTCAGGTCCTGGAAATATGGGACCTCTGATAATTGTACTGATATTTGCCTGTTCCCATTTCAAAAAATCCCTGTATACCTGCTGATATGTTTTCTCTTTTGTCGAAATTAATAATCCAGCTCTGTAAAGATTTTCTTGTAACACATGCTAGTACAGTGGATATAGAACTCCTTGAATTAAGATTGTTACATAGCATCTATTTCTAAGCTGCAATTTCTTCTGAGAAGTGGCAGGAATCTGGGACTTTATAGTAGCTAAAGCAGAGTGGACAGATCACCTAATCACTAAAATCAGATTTTCATGTGGGTTTTTGCAGTATGAAGGCAAAGCACTTAAGAAAAAAACAATTAAAGAGAAGATTTTATCCCTGTGATATACAGTAAGTTACTTTGTTATACAAGAAGTAGTTTACTAGATTGCCCATTTGAATTATGTGCTGCTTTGACTAACTGGAATTCAAGATCAAGTGTGATGGGCTCCAATGGCCAGGCAGTGATATGTTATATTAATGCATAGAGGAAACCAAACCTCTGCCCCTTCACAACATATATAGTTTCAGGTCTATATATTAAAAGGGTAATAGAGCAACCAAAGCAGGTAGGAAAGAAGGGGCCAATATACTGATAAGCACCCCAGCTTTTTAGCATGGTGCTAGTGAGATAAATGCAAATTCTTGTCCTTTTTCATGGGAGTTAGGGAAATAGTTTTATCAAGGCTCAGAATTTCCTTGTGCTGATCCTTCACCAGCACAATTTGTGAAGTCCTGTGCACCAGTGATCTCTGACCTCATGACTACAGGAACCACAACTTTGCTAGGAATTGTGTACTATACCTGGTTCTATTTATCCCTTCACTTATGTCCTTAGATTGCCCTGGCAATTCCTTCAGCTCTGCAGTTCATCTTTCCCAGCACCTTCCCCTTTGGAATTCCATCTGGCCCACCACTTACTGAGTTGCTAGGAAAATTTTCACTTAGCACCTTGTAGAACAGATCAACTATTCAAAAACCTCTTTTGATTTCCTGCTCATGTACGTATGTCTTGTTTCTACCTCAGTGCCCATTAATCTGGCAATATCTCAATGTATCCCTTTGCCTGTTCTTGTACTTTCTCATTTCAAAGACTCTGCATTGTTTGGCATGTAGTCCCTGAAACTGCCTAACCATTGTTTGCTTTGGGGTTTGGGGGGTTTTCTTTGTTTGTTTGTTTGGATTTGATGATTCTAACCTTAATTTCTTGCATGCAGTTTTCTTTTGTCATAGCTCTTTTGGGGGGATTCCCACCCACAGTGTGAATTTTCAGATCTGAATATACTGCTGACTGTTCCATCTTCATCTATCTCACTGTCTTCAGCTTGATCCTTATGCTCTGCATCTCAGAAGACTTCTATATTTAAATATGTATCCTAATGCCCTTTGACATCTTGGAGTAAACTTTACAGCCTTTTTTTTTTCTGGTACTTCTCTCTTTTCAACAAACTTGTCATTTCCACCACAGAGGCTGTCAGGAGCTACACAAAATACATGCATTTTGCAAATTAATATTTATGAAGACAGGCAGTGAGATGTGATTTTCATGGAAGAGGCTTCATGCTGAATACAAAGTATTTGTATGTTAAATCGTCCATCAGCAAAGAAATAATGCATCAAAGAATGACCTTTACTTGTTCATCTCTGCCATCAGTCTTTATTCAGAAACCCAGCAATACCCTTAAACAGGATAATTACGTAGTTAACCTCACACATAAATCTTCAGTGTGAAAATTAGGCATATGGGCTGGGTGATATTTTAGCTTTCAGTTTCCATTTGAAAGCATTTTGTTAGGCTAACGAGAAGAAACGGAGGCATAGCTTGTAAATTCAGGGGGCGTCATCCTAAGTCCTTGCTTGAATTCAAGTCAAGGCCAAAAAAAAAGAAATAGACAGAAACACCTCATATTTTTTGCTTAATTTTGGGAAATCTGAATACTAGTTAAGTGAGGCTCATTGTCTGTTCTTGTGCTGTAGAAAGCCTGGGATTGAAGTGCCACAGCAGTGTATGGGAAACCTCATCTCCCTTCTCCCAGTATGTTCTAGGGTTCCTCTATCCAACTTGGCTGAAAGAAGACTGATTATGTGTCCCTACAGAAATACACTTTCCTGGGAAAAGGGGTCTAGAAGCAAATGGGCTTCTTGAGAATGTATATGGATGTTGAAGGTGTGTAACATTTGCTGTTTCTACCCTGAAACACTGAGATGTTACATTAGTAAAAATCAAGGTGCAGTTCCATGCTGCCATGATTTGCAGCTTACATTCAGACAAGCTGGCAAGGGACAAAAATAGCTTTAAATCATATCTATTTTCCATCCTTAGATCTGTTCAGGAACCAACATGGATTTTTTTTTTTTTTTTCTGTAATTACAAGTTAAAATCAATTTTTAAATTTGCCCTAAAAAACTAGCAGACAACTGTGCTTTCTGAAAGGCTGTGCTGGCAGGATGCAATCTGAATCCATCCACACAGAACAGTGTCATAATAAATACTGTCCTGAGAAGACTTCTTTCCTTTCAAAGAATGTCTGGATAAACTTTCTCTACTGCCCAGTATTTATTCAGTAATTTTAATTGCCATGTCCGTGCCTTTTCTTCTTGTCCAAAAGGATCTGTCCATCCTTTGTGATCAGATTAGAAACCATTCCAGAGATGGTATTTCTATTACATAAATGCTATCATCATAAGCACATATTGCTGCAACTGTTTCTTTCATCTACATTTCCTCCTCAGTAGACTCTAAGATGTTTAGTCTTAACTTATATAAATTCTGGATGAGTTGGGTACAGAGCACTGGACAAATTTAGCTCCAGAGTGACTCTAAGCTGATGCCCAGTGTAACTGCTTTTCACAGCAGAACATCTACACTTTCTCTTTTCATCCCAGAAAGAGCAGAATCCTCCCATCTCCAGCTCAACCCATAAAACCAATACAATTGCAGTTTCACTGATTATCATGTTCTTGTGGTTATGAAAGGCTGCACACTGTGAAACACCAGAAGAACATGATAATGCAAAGAGCTCCCTAAGTATTAGACCAATTCCCTGTTTTTCTGTAATGTACCATTTACCTAATTCAATGCAAATTCCATTATGTTCTACAGAGAGTTTGGGCTCCATCTGCAAAGGCAGCTGATGGTGCTTTCCTCACTTAGATCTGCTAACTCTACCTTCAGACAGCAGATTTAATCAGTGGAAATAAATTACTCAGGAATTAGCTTCACAGGAAAAGCTGGCTCAAAAATGGATCAATTTTATTGTTACAGAAAGTTCATAAGTGTATCATTTTTTCCCCAACAGACACATCTCTCAGAGAGATATTAACTGTAATGGAGCAGGTTCAATTATTCATATCTTTATAAGATAGGCAGGCTTACCACAATGTGAAATCAGTAAAATAGGTGAGTTATGGGATCTAGGGAGGGTCATCTATCATCATGTACCAGGTAACCTTCACATACATGCCTAAATGTCTTTGACTAAGGGCTTTTCTTCTATAACTTGTGATAAATGCTGGAGTATTAATATTCATAAGCTTGTTACTGAAGACAGAGAACATATTCCAAAACAGGAATTGGGCAGTGGCTACAGAGAGAAAACTTTAAGCTTGCAGAAAAGAATTAAAATTTTAAAATTACCCACAAGGGAGAGAAAATAAAGTTAGTTGTAGCAATGCCATTATAATAGGGTTGTAAAAGCTGTGTAGGAAAAAAGTAATTTATTCTAAGACTACTAAATTAAGCAAAGGATGTATCAGGAAAATGGCTTTAGTAGTTAAGTCTGGGGAGTTTCAGCAGCCCATAATATAAATAGGGACCCAGTCTGCTAAAAAAAGGTATCTGCTGCAACTCTGACATTTCTTCCCTCTGATTTTGTGTAGCAAGTGTCTGTAGCATTAATTAATTAACAGAAAATGGTTAGGGAATAAACATTGATAGAAACACTCATATTTTTAGGCAACTTTAGATTTCAGAAGCAGACAGAAGAATAAACTACTTTTTGGGTTCCATTCTTATATTTTCAGCTTTAAAGGTTTCAGTTACCCAGTTAGACTTCAGAAAGAATAACTTGGGATATAGGTGATGAATTACTCATCAAAACCAAGGAACAAATATCCCTCAGGTTATAAACTTCTTGTCTATGCTGTGCAGCTTTTCCCTTTGGGAAAATGAATGTATTTTCAAAATTTTGAACCGCTGGTTTTGTTGGGTTTTTTTTCAATGAGTAAATAACAATAAAAAGAAACTCAGTAAGAATTTTGTGAGGTCATTCCAATATAAACACCATGTTGTGCAGTAAAACTTCTTCCTTAGCAGAATTTGCAGATAAAATGAAAAACCCCACAAAACCATATACAGGAAAGACTGACTAGCTAGTAGCTGGAAAACCTTCAGCTACACCCCTTCAGTTTGGCTCGTGTTCTGCTCTGCTAAATCAACAAGGTAGTAGAGATAACCTGATTAAGGCAGAAGCTGTCTGCATGCTCACATTAAATGCTTTAATATCATTCTGAGCAGCTGTGATAAGCTAAAATAGTTGAGGTCACCTCAGCTGTTCACTGTCCAAAAATCAGATGCTGTTCTTTTATCCTTTGAAATGTGCATTTTTTCCTTTATGGGTAGAATTTCTGCATTATCTTTTTAGCCCTTAGTTTCTTCTTCAGTCCTGCAAGCAGGACAGTTCTTGAATATGAAGGTTGGTGGTGTTTAGTAATTTGATTCACTGCTGCTCTCCTGGCTGTGCAAAACAGATTATTGCTATTCCACTCCCTACATTTGGCTTTACAGTTCTCCTGTCCTGTGGCTTCCAGGAATGTGAGGTGAGATATCACATGAAATCCATCCCAAAAGCAGAGGAGACCTGTTTTGCTAAAGCCTCATGTAGAGCCTAACGGCACCAGTGGAAAGATTTATTTTGATTTTGATAGGTCTTGTATTACATCTCCTACCTATCCATAGAGACATCTCATCATTATCTTCTGGCAGATGATGGCTTGAGAAACATTAGTGATTTATTTATTATTTAGAAGATAACACTTTAATCCTTCCATTCCCTCATTTCTAACAGTTAGTCCTGTTTATCCAGTACAAATTTGATTTAATTTCTTAGCAAGAGCCACGGGGAAATTGAGGAGGTGCCCTTCATTAGTCTCTCTTGTAATTGTGTTTCTATCTCTGCTGTCTAAAATGGCTCCTAGATGGTCTCCAGTTCTGGGGCTGTTTTGAATCTGATCAGTGTCTCCTTACCTGACATTTTTTTAAAACCACTGAAACAGATAAACTAGCCTGACTTGGAGACTGCTCAGTGTGTGTCCAGTAATTTTAAGTTGAAAAAGGTGTGATGAAATGTATTCAATGGCATGTCAATTCAAGGATGGATTTGGCTTCTTCGAACTTTTTGATGTTATAGAGTCATGGCATCATCTAGGTTGGAAAAGACCTTTAAGATCATTGAGTCCAACTGTTAACCCAGCACTGCCAAGTTAACCACTAAACCACGTCCCTCAGCACCACATCTACATACCTTTTACATTCCCCCAGGGATAGTGACCCCACCACTTCCCTGGGGAGCCTTCTCCAGTGTCTCTCAACACTATCAGTGAAGAAATTTTTCCTAATATTCAACCTAAACCTTCTCTGTCACAACTTGAGGCCACTTCCTCTTGTCCTATCACTTCTTACATGTGAGAAGAGACCGATCCCCACTTCACTTCAAGCTTCTTTCACTAAGGAATCTGCTTTATTACTGCTAGCAGGTAATAATCCCTACAGATTCAACCACTTCTAAAACCAATGCTTACCTCCACTTCATCCATCATAAGGAGAGTATATACTTGATTACATAGGCAGTCAATGTACAAATTTTCTAATGTCTGCAAAAGCTAATATGCCCCTTTAGCTGACTAATGGACTATTTTTGTGGTATATGAGGGAGACTGCAGTATTTTTAAGTTGGCACAAATTTCCACTCTATGGAACTACCAGTTCTCTCTTTATCTTTCTTTTCTGTGTCTTCCCTTTGAAAATAACCCCTTGGAAAAAGGGTCTGCTCTCTAGAACTATGCAATCTGGTGTGACTCTAAACATGAGGGAGAAGTAGGAGGTGGTCAGCCCTCGCATTTCTCTTCAAGCAGTCATCAAAGTTGCCATTTATTTGTCTCCCTTTGTGATACTTTCTGTAATGGCAAACCTCCTACCATTGGAACCTGGATGGAGAACATTATGACATTTTGCCTTAAGGTTAATTCGTCATATTAATGGTAGCTATAAAAAGGATAGCAGCTCCTTAGCCTTCAGGCTTTGTGCAAAATCCAGCTCCACAAGCAAACCTGAGTGTTGATGGATAGTGGCATTTAAAAATGCACAGTACAGCACTGAGCATACAGGTAGGATCTGCTGTGATTGTCAAAGACTTGTCTTTGCAACTGCTTCAGCAATACATGAGTAGTATTGTTTGGCTCATGTTTTCTCCTCTACCTCATCTGACCCAAACTCTCCGACACTAGGAAATTGTGAGTTCAAGAGTGACTTAATTATATCCTAGTGATCCCTGCTGGAGCTATTTCGTAGCGTATCTGATTCAATATTCCCTGCATCTTTGAGATGCATCTCAAACTAACATCCCTACTGTGCCCTGAGAGCACTCCAGCCCTGGCTGTAGACTCTAAACTCAATTGTGGGCTGCTTTATTTTATTTCAGACCAGCGAGTACTTAGTTAATTTTACAAAAGCCTGCAGCTATGGCAGATTAAGACCTCTGCAAAGATTACCTATAGTCCTCTGAGAGCACTTTCCTGCAAGGTAAGGAGTGTGGTTTAGACCTTATTTTCACATGTATTAGAGGAAGATCTCTCACACCTCAGAGGTGTTTTAACAAATATGCCACATAAGCAAAGAGTCCAATGACCCTTTACTCTAATTAATGAGTAAACTACACAGAAAAAAATTACTTATGTTGACAATCATGAATGCTGAGAGACTAAAACCAATGATATTCGCTTAGTTGTGATCTATACCATCTAGCCAGCTGTTGGCAGCTCCACATTCAACTTGCTGACTTTTATATTGAGCACTTGCAGACATTGCCCAGGGATCCCAGGAACTCCAGGACTCAGGGTTTTTGTCAGCCCTTGTCTCTAGTTTTTCCAGGCAGCACTTCTGCACTTTCTCCCCATGTTCTGGTCCTTTACTCTCATGCCACCAGTTCTCTCCTCAAGTCTTATCATTCAGTTACCCTTATTTCCCAGATGCTGCACACATCTGGAACAGGAGTGCTAGAAAATTTTCACCCTACAGATAGGCTCACATCAACCCTACGAACCACCCTAACTCAGGCACCAATCCTCAGCTCTTCTGTGACACATCTGAACATGCGTCTCTCCCTTTACCTCAGATTTCCCAATTTTCAAGCCTTTCCTAAGTACAACAGGATCCTGCCCTACATTTTCCTGTCTTCTACCCTGTTTGTTTTACTCCACCAGGCAAATAAATGAGACAACCCCACCCAATCATAGCCAAGTAGCCATGTTGCTGTGACAAAAAAGCAGTACCCTTTAATCTCAAAAGATATATCTATGATTGATTAAGTCGTCCCCTTCACTCTGGTGTTTTCCTCTCTTCCACTGGAGGCCCATTAAGTCTTTTAGCCAAGTCTCAAGCCCCTGTGCTGATTCTTATCACCTGGGCCTCTTTGTTTCACCATCTGCTTTTCTGTATCCTTGAAGGACCAGGCATCCTGTTGAAATGTTTTAGCTGCTGCCTTCAGAGTGGTTGGAAATCTTCATAGTTTTCTTGTCTGTCTGGTTACCAGTAGAAGACCCCCTAATTTCCTGCTGATTCATCAATCCAACACAAAGTGAAACTTTCTGCCACGACGGGTCATAAATACCTTCTGAAATGTGAAAACTATTGTGGAGAGACAAACTCTCCTAGTATGATCTGACATTGCAAAATCCACTGGGGAATACAGGTACCTAAAACATGCAAAAAATCCCAGTTCTGTAACCAGAGACGAATTTGGATCTCTTCCTCGCTCTGAAAATTCTGAGAAGTGCAGTTTAATCTGGGTGTGATTTGTGTCTCTCTTGGGTCACATCAGCTTCTTCAGCTCTTACTTGGCAGCACACACTTTACACCCATTTACAGACATCTCTGGCTGTGGTTCAGCAGGATGCTGTTCAGGGGTGATTGGATTTATATTCATCACAGAAAGCAATTAAGTGAAAGCAAAGCATGATTAAGGAAAAAGAGCAAAATACTAGGTTGGAAGCAACAGAAATAATGTGAATACCCCGTTCATTCCCTCAAGTCCTCTTGCCTGCAGCTAAACCTCATCTCTTTTCTTCCCAGGGACTGTTCTTGCCCTCCTGTTCTTGGGGCAAAGTCTATACTCATGATTTTATCCTGATGTTAATATATTGGAATTGAATGCCTAGAGCACTACAATGGGATAACGATATGATATTGCTTTTACTCCCAAATAAATTAATTGCAATTACGCAGAACAAAACACCACATCAAATACAAATGTTAGAAACTGTAAAATAACTCTTTTGTTGTTTTTTCTTTTCTGTTAGTCATCTGATTTAATTTTTCATCTTGCACAGCACAGTTTTTCTATGTCTGTCTGCTTCTAGTGCTAATGTATTGCTATTTTCACTCCCAGGAAAACTGAAAAACTCATTACTCTCTTGGTTTTTTCCTTGCTTATTAATTTAGTCTAAACTAATCAAAAGGAATTCTACTGGACCATCAGTTCAACATGAGGAGCTAACCTGATCAAAAAAGAAGAGGTTTTCATCTTTAGGGAAAATTCTGATATTGGAATAAAACTTAGATTTTTTTTCTAGAACCCAAAAACCTACAGCTTCTCAGTGAACCTGACATTGGAGAACATTAATTTAATTGGGTATGAGCAATGGATTTCCAGAGATTTCTACAAAAACACTCCCACTGCAGACTGGTTTAAAACTGCCCTGAGGTATTTTATGATGAATCTTTTGGACCTTGTTTTGAATTCAGAAAAAGTTCATTAAACCAAAAATATTTTCTGTAAACTTCCAAAATCAATTCTTTTATGTAGAAATATCTATTAACAGCTCAAAAAAGAAGTGTCATTACTTGAAATAGATGACATGCATATATAGCTTTTGTAAGATTTATATTGTCAACTCCACCAGTGTTTTCTAGTAAATCAGAGATGTTTTATCATAATCATTAAAAATGCAATTGCAGTGGTTAAAATGTACATGCAGATGAAGCAGGAAGAAAGTTTTGCAATTTCTTGACCTTTTTATGTCAAAACTAAAATTTTAACTAACTAAAAGTGTAATTAAACCAGTTTTCAGTAGAAATATTTCTTGCACTGAAAATCATGTGGTGTTTTTACTTAAAGCAAAAACCAGTCCAGTGACAATTTTGAAAACTTGGTGATAAAGCCAATTAAATATTGATTAAATACTGCAAAAGATTTAATGGGAAACAAAACGGGGTAAATTTCAACTCTTCCAAATAGAGACAACTTCAGAATTCTTTTCAGACTGATCTTAATTTTTGCTTGTTTCTGTAGCCCCTGAAGCCTACAAGCAAAGTGAAATAACTCAGTACACACTTTTTACACACTTTTTCCTTCAAAAGCAGGTCAAAATCTAAGTCAGTCATGAAATATTACATTTATAGGGGTAGAAAACACGTAATAATAATAAAAACAAACAAATTCCATAAGTATTTTTCTCATCTGGCATCATTTGTGGTCTAGCCAGTCCCAGGGGAAAGAGAGGGACTGTGTCATCTCCCAGCTGCCAAAGCCACAGGGCTGGGACTAGTCCCCAGTTTACTATGTACAGTCACATCACTGCCTGCATAGTGCAGTGAGATTTTAAATTAAATAAGTTTTCAGACAAGTTCTTTCAGTGTGATTATAGATAGTGCTGCAGGCACTGCCAATGCACGACCTGAACCTGGCAGGTGTCACAGGGGAATGTAAGATACTGAGATACCCTCAGACAGGGATGGCAACTGGAAATAAGAAGTCCACAAACACTACATGAAATTGTGATATAAATTCCCATGGTTAGTTCTAAACAAAAGAAGGGCTGAGATCTTACATCAGCTGGGCATCACAAAAGGACCCAAGTTATTCTAGATATTACAGAACTAAATGGAGCTGTTTCTGACTTGCTTTTCCCTCCAACCAGCAGGTTTAACAAGGGTATAAACTCGGATGACTTATTCCTATAAAAACCTGTCCAAAAATTTATTATTGCAATAGGGTGGAGTCCTGAAATGAGGGTTTATTTGCCAATAAATAGTACGTTCAGATCAATGCAAAATCTCTTGAATCTGCCTAAAGTCTCAGTGGAGTCTGCAAATACATCCCAAGCTTGAGGGTCCCCCTGTGGTCAAGGATTCAGAACTGAATGAATGCAGATGCCTCTAAATAAAACTGAATTTACTGGAGCAAAGCTGTGGAAAAAGCCCCCGAATACTTCTTGGTGTCTGGCAAAAAGTTTGCCTGAATATGACTTAGCAGATGGAGGAGCAGAAAAGGGCTCCCTGCAAAAACAGTTGATTAAAAGACATTCATAACATAATAGGGAACTGAATTCATGAAATATTGCCTGGAGCATGTGAGCTGCTGTTATTATTTTAAACAGAAGCATCAAGAAGAGAGCATGCATAAAATTATAATATATGTATATTAATGTAATAATATAAAATATTCATTAGCATACAGAAAATTAAAATAAGATAGCATCTAATTAATCTGTTTAACCTCTGAATGACTGATTAATCTCATTAATATAGTCAACATTTGCTGATAGATAACAGAAATTAACTGCAGCTATTTCTAATTCTGTGTTTAGGGACAGCTGTGAAGTCATAGGAAACAGAAATTTTAAAAGATTGACTTTTCCCTGTGTCTGTAAATGAATATTTCTAAGATGTCTTCATGAAGCAGCAGCTGGGGCCAGCAGTTGCCCTGAAGTACAGGAGCTGAGCCCAGCTGAAGGGCAGCACAGACACAGCGAGTTCAGTTTTCATATGGATTTATTACCTAGTTATTTGGGAGGTCTGGAGCCAAAGATATGGCTTAGAGGTTATAAAAGCAAATTGGTTTTTATACTTTCCTTCTCCTATATATTTAACAGCGATTCTTCACCTATTTTTCTGTCTGTACTTCAGTTATGCCACATTGCCAAATGATTGAAGCCCATCTTTCAGTAGAGTCCAGTCAGGAGAGACACGAGTTGGGGTTTAACAGCCCCAATCATTACATTGACTAGACTCATTCCTGCTGCTGTTTGGTAGTGATTATCAAAAAATACATCAGGACTCCATTAAATATCTTGTTTGGTCAGGAATTTAAAAATTAGCCAGAAAATGCAGTGGGTATTGAAACAGTACATCACAACTCAGCTGAATGATGTGCCATAAGTATGTGACATCTAAAGCCCCCTACCCAATGATTGCCTTTCTCACCAGCAGCTCTGCATTGATATCTTTGAAGAGGAACTCTCGAATCTAAAGATGATGTGAAAACTAGATAAGCTATCAGACTTCAAATGTATTTTTACACACCAACAATTTCACAACCCTCATTCCAGTTTTCCATTCACTGAGTCGTTATAGGGAGTCATCTCCTGCCTTAGGCAGGAGACTTCAAACTAAGGCAGTTTCACCATTTTTTGACATTTTTTTCCCTCTTCAAAACTGCTGGCTTGGCAAAACAGAGGGGAGATTAAAAATTTCACAATTGAAAATCCTTTGTAATTATTCCTGTCTTATAATTATCCCTAAAACTGCTTGGTGTTCATTGTATGCCTTCAAAAGGCCCTTGTTAATGTTTGGATACTTTTTTTATTCTGGAGAGTAAAGAAGGAAGCAAATTCTGTTAGGTGAAAACCAAAATTAAGGGCAAAAATTGCCCTCATTTACTATGATTTAAATACATCCAGTCATTTCATTATCCCCAGTGGTGTAAGTAATGTCCTACTTTGCTCTGGGTGGAATTAATTCCCACACAGCCTGGGAAGTGATTTGGGATCTTTGAATACACTATACCAGATGCAAAAGCAAAAGGCAGATTTTTGTTGTGTCCCTAAGGATCAGAAGCCAGGGAAATATTCATCTTCCATCAAAATGTTCTTCTGATGTAAGAAAAAAAAGTTACTGCAAGTTTAAGCTCTTAATACATCAACCCCTTCAATAGAAACACAACTTCAAGCAATATTCTCACTGACTTTGGTGGAATTGTTAGTTGCCTGAATTAACCTATGAGTTCATGTGCTTTTTTGGAGCAAAGTCTTAGACATACTTCTCTCCCTGTATGAAAAAAACCTGGGTTAACTAATGTACTTATGTTCTACACAGCCATTAAGATGTTTAAATCAAACATGACCAGTCAGCTCTGATTTAAACCTCAGGTCCCTCTGCTCTGCTCTGCAGAGACCCCCCTGCAGTGCTGGGGCAGCTCTGGAGTCCTCAGCACAGCAGAGCCATGGAGCTGGTGGAGCAGGGCCAGAGGAGGCCCCAGCAATGGTGGGAGGGCTGGAAGCCTCTGCTGGGAGGCCAGGCTGGGAGAGTTGGGCTTGGTCAGCCTGGAGAAGAGAAGGCTCCAGGGAGACCTTCATGTGGCCTTTCAGTATCTGAAGCAGGGCTACAAGAAAACTGGGGAGAAACTTTTTACAAGGACTTCTAATAATAGGATGAGGGGTAATGACTTCAAACTGGAAGAGAGGAGATTTAGATTAGAAATTAGGAGAAATTCTTCACTCTGAGGGTGGTGAGACACTGGCACAGGTTGCCCAGGGAGGTTGTGGATGCTCCATCACTGGATGCGTTCAAGACCAGGCTGGATGGGGCTTTGAGCAATGTGGTCTAGTGGGAGGTGTCCTTGCCCTTGGGACAGGGCGGGTGGAACTAGATGATGTTTTAGGTCCCTTCCAACTCAAACCGTTCTATGTTTCTATGATTTGTAGTGTTTTAATTATAGCACAGTAGGCAAAACTCATATACAAGTTTTGTTAAAGATGCAGTGCTCATTGGCCCTAAGTTCCAAAAAACATGCAATGTATTCCTCTCCTTGTGTAAATGCTCCAAACAAATAAAATTATCTTGCTATTGATCTCTCGTATAATTAAAACAAAGTGGAACCTCTCTCATATCAGCAAACTTGTCCTTTCCCCAGTAAGGGAACATTTTGTGCATCTCTAAAATTGTACCAGTTCCAACGATGGAACTCAGGCAGCTATAGCAAGACCTAAAGAATCAAAGAGGAAAAAATATTTGTCAGAAAACTCCATCTGTTATCAGTCTAGAAGAGGACTTGTAATTTGTGAAAAACATGAGTGCTGTCTGAAAGAGTGCTGCTTATGTTCATCTGCTAATGTTTCCAAACACTTACTAGAAGTATTTCACTTTGATCTGGGAGGCAATTACTAATGCATTGTGGTCCACAGTTTAACTGCAGTGATGCACCAAGCTATTGATGGAGGGAAAAAAAGAGACTCATCTACTAAGTCTTTGCTATCCAGCAGCTATGGTAAAGAAATTCAAATATACAAGACAAAACAACTTAGATCTATTTCTAATGGAAATTAAAAAGAAAAAAATTGGGTTTTGAGTGAATATCAATAGTATTTAAAGATACAATGAAAACTCATTAATATGGAAATGCAGCTGTGTGATGCCAACCAAGAGCTTCTCAAGACAGATATCAAAGGGAGAATAAATGCTTTAAGGCATTGGACTGAGACAGGCTACCAAGTTAGCAATGGCTGGAGATGAGTCTCTTACAGAAGCACATACACTGCAATTGTTTTCTGTATGACAGTCTTAATTCAAGAGTTAGAATGAATTGATTTGAAAGGAACTTATTAAAACTTGCAGGGAAAAACTCAGTTGTAGACAGGTGGGAAACAAGCAGAACAAAGGCAGCTTTTAAAAAAACTTTGTGTGCAATGAGCCCCTGGCTAAAGTGACTTGTTTACAAGTACATTTTTTTCGAGTTACTTTAATCAGCAACTTCCACAGCTTCCTAAAGGAAGGAATCCCTAAATAGTCATAAATACCTAATATAATTGGGTTTATTGATCTGACAAAGGAGAGAGGAAACTTATTCCAGCTATCCAGACGTGTATCCCCACAATCCAGTCTATCTATGGCTACACAACTGCAGCCAGAGAGGGGTTATTACAATAAGTCTTCTTAACAAAGAGAAGCATTTAACAGGGTCTGAAGCTGTAGGTAGAACTAAAACCACTGCACCATATCCCTTCCCTCAGGTATAGAAGTTTCACTAAAGTTTCATTAACTTCACTGGACCTGATTTAAGAGGAACAAGAGTTTCTTGGCATTTGACTGTAAGATGGATCTCATTTAAAAGATTTCTCTATGCAACTCTTAAATACTGCACCACAACTTTAAAAAAATTGGAGATTCTAGTACCACCCATGAACAAGCAGTGATTTAAAGTTGCCAGGACAATCTGCTCCTGTTGTATTCCTGTAGCTACACCAGCCTTTCTGGTGCCAAAGTGCAGACTGAGTGGAGCCAATAAAAACTTTGGGTAATAGTAAGATATTTCATATATAGTGCTTTCACATTGGTAGTATTTCACTGACATTAATCTGATTACCTCTGATTTACTATGGTAAAAGGATATAGAATTGCACAAAACAGATAGGTAGGCTCCAAGTTATGATATAATCCTTTCAAATTAAGCAAAAGGCAGCCAAAGCCTTTTCTGACTTGTTTTAGACTGTATGCTTTAGTGGCACCTTATAAATATTTATGAAGTTCATTAATAGACATATAATAATTGAGTTTTAATTGTTTAAGGACATTAAAACTTCATTTTAAAAGAGCTAATATAATTTCTGGATTCTTAGCATACCAGCTTCAGACGTTGCATTTTTAAAGCTTAATGGCATTGATGGGTTTTCCATCATGGGGTCAGAGAAGTCAGCAAATGTAATTCTCCAGATCCATCTAAAATATCATTAATCCTGTCCTTTGCATATAAAACGAGCTGAGTTATCAGAGTCACAGTTTGTTTAACATATGGTAAAATCCTTTTGAGTCTCATCTTCTATTCCTCAAATAAACTTCTCAAGTTGACAAAACCAATTAAACTAGAACACCATGAAATCGTATTGGGAAACTACGTTGAAAAATCACAAGTGAGGTTAATATTCCATCATAGTAATGATTTCATTAAACACTACTAAACACTAATGTGTTTTATTGTATGCATTAGGGAACTTATTCTGCTGGATTCCAAACCAAAAGCTATTTTGCCTTCTTTATTCATTTTATGTTTACAGAACTCTACTGCCCAAGTTGCCTGCAGGTCTGTTCCCATCCCATACTGATGCACAGGATGACTCCACCCCATGTGCAAAGCCTTTTGGTTGAATTTCACAAAGTTCTCATTCTCCCAGTCCTCAAGAACCCTCAAAATTGAAGTTCAACACTTTGGCCTGTCAATTATTCCTCCTTCTTTAGTACCATCCACAAATTTAGACTGGGTGCTGTACACTTTTCTGACCATGACTTTCTAAATATGCTGCAATACATGGTCCTGCCTTGCATGTTATTTGCCCTTGTCACTGTTATAGAGGGATTCTTTCAGTCAGAATCCAAGTCACATCTGCCAGGGTGATCACAGCTGAGTCAAGGTTCCCTCTCAGTGCCCAGCCTGTAGGCATTACAAATGTTAAGCCCAAGAACTGACAGCACTGAGTGACAGTTTTAGGACATTTTGGTTAAGATTTTTTAGCACGAAAGGTAATATTGCAAAATTAAAAGTGGAGCTAAATGTTTCATGGAATTCTTTCAGCTTCTTCATATAATTAATTTAAAATGTAAGAAAACCTAGAAAAATCTAAGATCTCTGCTTCAGTGTCTTCTAGATTAAATAATATTATTTTCAGTTTAAAGATCTATTTTAATTTATAAACTATGGAATGAAGAGAGTCAGAATGTAAAAGTCTCTGTTTAGTTAAAATTCTATTTCTGGATTTTTTTAAAGGAAAACTATTATCTCCAAACTAGTGAATCCACTATTGATACAGATGCAGTCATGACCCAAAACTGAAAACATATCAAGGTAGATTTCAAAGTTGCAGGAGTTGTCTAAGACTCACAAAAGTCTTTTATAACCATGGTAATATCCTCTACCATCTCATTTCATCACTCTCTGAGTATGATTTTTGTACGCCTGACTGAATACAAGTCAACAATGTAATGACAAATTGTTTCTCTGAGTTGTCACAACCTTTCTCAAATCCATAGCAGATTCCTGGTGTGGTTTTCCTGATCCTGTGCAGATTTGTGTCTATTTCACAGGCTGCTTGTACAAAGATTTCAGGGCAACTAATCCTTGAGAAGGCACGTGAATGAGAATCCACAAGAAGGAGAAATCCAGGTGCAAAAGGCAGAAGCATTTTGGTCCCTAGGCATTGGGGTTGAGCCCTGTCCCAGTGCCCCAGACTTCACAGATATCCCAGGTTTGTTTCTCCACACACCCTGTGATTGGCAAGCCACAAAACCTCCTGTTTTTGAAACGAGGTAAATCTCATCCTACATCTAGATGGCATTACAGCAGCCTTGCTTTCTGTACTGAAGGGCTGATCTAATTCAGAGTGAAGCTTGGCTGATGGATAAGAAATAAAACAAGACAGATACAGTCCTGAAGAGTAACAATCATGGTTACCTTAATGGAGCAATTCCCCCCTCCCAAAAAAAGTATTCAGTGATTACTATAACAGAACAGCTCCAATAAACATATTCAGTAATTCTGTTTAATTGAACTCTAAGGATTTATCTGCATTTGGAAGTTTACCAAAATAACTAGTCAAGAATAATTACCATGCTAGGCTCTCTAATTCAGCTTTAAAGTGTCTTTTTCCTACTTAGTATAACCTATGCTGGAACTATGCCTGAAGAGCTGTTTTGGAAGAATTCTGGAAGAAGATAAATGCTTATAATTACAAAAGAGCCACATAAAGTAATACACAAGGATGAGGCAATGAACATTCAGCCCAGAAAAGATCTTAAATTTATATTTATCTATATCAAAATAAAGAGTTGAATATGACAAAATTATGCACAATAAATTTTGAATGAAAAAAACTGAGAAGTGGCATCTCACCTATCTCAGGTCTCTCTAGAAGTTCTTAAAACCTATAAGCTTTGATTTAACTACATATTTAAGACTTCATTAATACTTGATAATTACCTTAAGGTGACACAGATTTCACTTTATCTGCAATTCCTTTCGTTCAGCTTGGATACTAAAGTTCATTTCTTGGCACGTGTTAATTCAAACACATTAATAGGTTACTATGTTTTGTACTGAGAACTTATCCACATGACATTTATAGGCCGTTCTCAAGCAACTAAGGCAGTGCTACATCAGTGAAAAAAACCCCAACAATTAATGTAGAACCCATCCCTCAATGTCTCCTGGAGACAGAATAACAGGGGCAATGCTGGCTCGTATTCAGGTGGAAGCCTTAGCATAGAGGGACTTATATTTACCTACAGAAACTCTTGTTTAGGATTCACGGGCATTACAAGTCAAACTGGGCACAGAAAAACACATATTAAGGAAAAAGTCAGAAATACTCAAGTCCATGAAGAACTTTGAACAGAATTATAGGTCTTATGTGTTTATTTCTAGCACTAGATCAGAGAAGGAATAAGAATATTGGCTACACAAGAGAGACAGTGTTTCAGGAGAAGCAAGTGCAGGACTCCTTGAAGAATGATGCTTAATGGCCAAAGAATGCTTAACACTGGCAAAACAACTGACAGAAGCAGTTTTAGAGCTTTTTAGTCTTGATTTTGTCTTGATTTCTTGTAATGATGTTCAGAAACATTAGCAAATTAACACTGAGCAGTGACAGTAATTTCCCAGTTGAAATAAAGTATAAATTTGGTGCACGATAGCTAAAGCTCTAAGAGACACCACGCACAAACAAGACAGTCTTGCACATCAAGAAGACATCTCATTATATCTGATATAGCAGTAAAGGTCTAAAGAAAAGGAGATGAACCTGAAGGACTCAGAAAAATCTCAAAATAATTCAGTAGCTCTCTGATCATAAGTCCACACCAGTCTTATGACTCTTGTGTTCATGCTGAGAACACCAAGGGGAGTTCACTCTCTCTTTCATCATTGAGTCTTCTAGGGGTGCTTCTATGGTTGCTATGGCTGGAGACTGTGGGAGAAGCAGCATAGAGAAGGCAACGGCAGAATGGGAGAGCCTGAGATCCTACGGATCAGTGAATTTAATTGGCATCCAGATGCTGTTTTGGATAAAAAAATATGGAACGGTATCATTCTGTAAATAGTTTGAGTGCTGCATCACTGTTGTTACTTTTATTAACACTTTTTATGGTTTTGTGGAGTTTTATAAAATCAAGAAAGGGTGGAATAAGTGAAATTCCTGTGGCTCACTACATCAGTCCCAGGCAACAGCACATGCTGGTTTTAGTCAGGTAATTGCATTTGACTTCAGTGCAGTAACTCATGTCCTGTCACTGCACGTTACGTACCATTATACACACGGTTGAGTTTGATGCTTTGGAGGAGACTAATTGATCTAGTTTTACAAGAAGGCAAATCGATTAATCATGAAGCCTGGATGCATGTGTCCCTTTTTAGGGGTAATCACATATAGAGCTGCAGGAGTCTGAATGTATGAAATCCATTTGGAATAAAAAGAGCAGTGATGCTAATAGAGGCCAAGCAAGTGTTGCCATTTTCCTTTAACAGCCCACTAAAGCTCTGAAATAAGAAGTATCCCATTTCCTTATTATTCTACATGTATTTTCCTCTTTCACTCAGGAAAATCAAGCCCTGATGAATAGCCAAGACAAAGAACCAGAACTATGGTACTAATTTCCAGTAGCATGATCTCCATTTGCTAAACACCCCAGCCCCAAAATGCTGCCCCAGCTGCAAACTGAATGTAAGCACCTGCAGCTGAGTTCATTCCAAACCAGACCACGTTCCTGCACTGCTAAATCTTTAACACAAACAAGCCTTGGCTACTGTCTACATTTAACCCAGACCTGGGGCTAAACTACAGCAGTTGCTCTATCACCTAATGTCCTCTCCCCAGCTGAGAAGGAGACTCGGGGAAAGGAGAGAAGAACCACAGGTTGAAATGAAAAATTATTTCATGAAACAGTAAAACTAATACCAATATAAAGTAAACAAAGTTATACTCAGCCCAATGAATGTGTAGAGGTCACAATAAGCAGTAAAGCAGTCCTTGGGAGCAGAATTTAGGTAAGCAAGCCCCTCCAGGGATGGGGAAGAAGCAGGAAGAAAAGGAACAAGATCAGAAGGAATCCTCCATCCTCAATGAACTTCTCCCTTTATAATGAGCTTGAGGTTAATGGTGTTGCATACACCTGGAGCCAACTCAGGTCAGCTGCACTCACTGACTCCAACCTGCTACTGGCCTGCAGACCATGGCTGGCTGGGATTCTGTCCCAGTGAAACCAGGACAGTTGCTACTTCTTGTGTTTTTTTATAGCTAGTGCAATGAAACTGCAGTAACAATTCTGACAATGCAAAGGAAGTATTCTTCAGCTAGTATAAATCAGGGTTATTTTACAAAACACAGAAGAATGAAGCTAGTTTATGGCTCCTGGAGATGAGGATCAAAATAGTATTAGTGTGAAACTTGCTGCATGGAGCTATTTAGAATTATTTGTGAAGTACCTAATCCCCAGAAACTCATAATATGCTTATTGTCCTAACCTACTAATACAGTTATTGGGGAAAGATTGAACTCCTAGTACAAAATTTTGTCTCATCTCTGTAGGTTGTTTTAGTATTCTGCTTTACAATAAAAGAAATAAAATCAAACAAGCCCCACTTTAATATTATATCAACAGAGAAAGTGACCTTGGAAATCCTGTGGCCCACTTGGAATCAACCATTCTCTGTATATTTACAGAAGTGGGACTATAAATGTTAGATTTATCATCACCAGTTTTGACCACTACAGCATTCCCTCCCAGACACACAAGTTCAAATTGTTCAAATCTCCCTTTTTAAAAAAATCTGGATCATCTTGTGAATGGCATCAGAAGCTTCTGATCATTCTTGAAGNCCCAGTTGAAATAAAGTATAAATTTGGTGCACGATAGCTAAAGCTCTAAGAGACACCACGCACAAACAAGACAGTCTTGCACATCAAGAAGACATCTCATTATATCTGATATAGCAGTAAAGGTCTAAAGAAAAGGAGATGAACCTGAAGGACTCAGAAAAATCTCAAAATAATTCAGTAGCTCTCTGATCATAAGTCCACACCAGTCTTATGACTCTTGTGTTCATGCTGAGAACACCAAGGGGAGTTCACTCTCTCTTTCATCATTGAGTCTTCTAGGGGTGCTTCTATGGTTGCTATGGCTGGAGACTGTGGGAGAAGCAGCATAGAGAAGGCAACGGCAGAATGGGAGAGCCTGAGATCCTACGGATCAGTGAATTTAATTGGCATCCAGATGCTGTTTTGGATAAAAAAATATGGAACGGTATCATTCTGTAAATAGTTTGAGTGCTGCATCACTGTTGTTACTTTTATTAACACTTTTTATGGTTTTGTGGAGTTTTATAAAATCAAGAAAGGGTGGAATAAGTGAAATTCCTGTGGCTCACTACATCAGTCCCAGGCAACAGCACATGCTGGTTTTAGTCAGGTAATTGCATTTGACTTCAGTGCAGTAACTCATGTCCTGTCACTGCACGTTACGTACCATTATACACACGGTTGAGTTTGATGCTTTGGAGGAGACTAATTGATCTAGTTTTACAAGAAGGCAAATCGATTAATCATGAAGCCTGGATGCATGTGTCCCTTTTTAGGGGTAATCACATATAGAGCTGCAGGAGTCTGAATGTATGAAATCCATTTGGAATAAAAAGAGCAGTGATGCTAATAGAGGCCAAGCAAGTGTTGCCATTTTCCTTTAACAGCCCACTAAAGCTCTGAAATAAGAAGTATCCCATTTCCTTATTATTCTACATGTATTTTCCTCTTTCACTCAGGAAAATCAAGCCCTGATGAATAGCCAAGACAAAGAACCAGAACTATGGTACTAATTTCCAGTAGCATGATCTCCATTTGCTAAACACCCCAGCCCCAAAATGCTGCCCCAGCTGCAAACTGAATGTAAGCACCTGCAGCTGAGTTCATTCCAAACCAGACCACGTTCCTGCACTGCTAAATCTTTAACACAAACAAGCCTTGGCTACTGTCTACATTTAACCCAGACCTGGGGCTAAACTACAGCAGTTGCTCTATCACCTAATGTCCTCTCCCCAGCTGAGAAGGAGACTCGGGGAAAGGAGAGAAGAACCACAGGTTGAAATGAAAAATTATTTCATGAAACAGTAAAACTAATACCAATATAAAGTAAACAAAGTTATACTCAGCCCAATGAATGTGTAGAGGTCACAATAAGCAGTAAAGCAGTCCTTGGGAGCAGAATTTAGGTAAGCAAGCCCCTCCAGGGATGGGGAAGAAGCAGGAAGAAAAGGAACAAGATCAGAAGGAATCCTCCATCCTCAATGAACTTCTACCTTTATAATGAGCTTGAGGTTAATGGTGTTGCATACACCTGGAGCCAACTCAGGTCAGCTGCACTCACTGACTCCAACCTGCTACTGGCCTGCAGACCATGGCTGGCTGGGATTCTGTCCCAGTGAAACCAGGACAGTTGCTACTTCTTGTGTTTTTTTATAGCTAGTGCAATGAAACTGCAGTAACAATTCTGACAATGCAAAGGAAGTATTCTTCAGCTAGTATAAATCAGGGTTATTTTACAAAACACAGAAGAATGAAGCTAGTTTATGGCTCCTGGAGATGAGGATCAAAATAGTATTAGTGTGAAACTTGCTGCATGGAGCTATTTAGAATTATTTGTGAAGTACCTAATCCCCAGAAACTCATAATATGCTTATTGTCCTAACCTACTAATACAGTTATTGGGGAAAGATTGAACTCCTAGTACAAAATTTTGTCTCATCTCTGTAGGTTGTTTTAGTATTCTGCTTTACAATAAAAGAAATAAAATCAAACAAGCCCCACTTTAATATTATATCAACAGAGAAAGTGACCTTGGAAATCCTGTGGCCCACTTGGAATCAACCATTCTCTGTATATTTACAGAAGTGGGACTATAAATGTTAGATTTATCATCACCAGTTTTGACCACTACAGCATTCCCTCCCAGACACACAAGTTCAAATTGTTCAAATCTCCCTTTTTAAAAAAATCTGGATCATCTTGTGAATGGCATCAGAAGCTTCTGATCATTCTTGAAGCTTTTCCTGTTTACAAAATGCCAGATCACCACAAGCTATAATGAAGCTTATGGGATCTATTTGCAAACCAGTTGAAAGAAATCCTTTTGCAGACTCCATAGTTGACACAATTCTGCAAAGCAGGTGCTGAGGAAAATGCAGCCCTCAGATTTCAGTGCCATCACAAGAAATGGTGCTTTGTGAGGCTGCCTGCTGCTGACAATCACTGCCAGGCAGGTACATCCTCACATGCTGGAAAGGGACATTTGTTCTCTGGCTGCTGAAGTCAAGATATTGCCTTATGAAGTGCCAACATCTTTCACCATTCTCCCATGGTACTGGAGTAGTTGGATTATATGAAAATTTGTTTCTTCTCAACGGGCTGCTGCATTCATACCCATATATGTGTCTGAGGGTTCTAGCACAATAGTGAAGATAAAGTGAAGGTACTGTGGTGTAAAAAGTTCCTACAAACAATTAGCTTGAAAATTATACTAAATGAACAGAAGCTATTGTCTTAAATTCTTTTTTTACTTTACTACTAATTTTTCCCTTCCTGGCATGTCGTCTTTTCAGAGCAGATGTAAAATTATCCATTAAGGATATAATTAAATTCCAAATTTTGCCCATTGAGGAATTTTTTAATAGGTCATGAACTATTGCAGGATAATAATCTGTGCCTATCTGCAAAGATTTTTACATGAAGTCATAGGACACAATAGAATGTAATTAAAAAAAATACTATGAGTGATGTTTTACTACAAGCATGTGTTCCTCAACAAATACATTATCATCAAAATTAAATCCACATTTGGGATTAAGTCCTTCTGGATAGCCAGTCAGTAAAGAATGATGTTAATATATGTTAAATAGTAAGATGAATTCAACTGATGCCATTGTTCAGGTTATTTTCTTCTTTACAGTTGATAGTTCCATAAACGTATGTTCAAATATTTCTTCCCTTTAATGAGAGAGGCAAAGTTAACCCCAAATATTCACAAGACAAGAAGAAAATACTAAACTCAAATTCTAAGATGAGTTATTGAAATAATAAATTTTATTAAAATGAATTATTGAAATAAATTTCTATTAAAATACAAACTTGCCAGTTTTCTCCAGAGGTTTTGCTTCCTTGCATATCTTTGTAACTCAAATTGAGAACCTGCTTCCAGCACTCAAATGAGGATTACAGTGATTATTACCCAACTGATTCATCCTGCCTGAAGAGGTTTGGTGATGGATTCCAGAGCGAACCATAATTTAAGTTAGAATCTGAATAGTACAGCTTGTACAAAACTCTAGCAGAATTTTTACTCATCAAATAATATGCCATAATGTCACTGGGCCACCTCTACTGGTGAAGCACCACCTTGGTTCTGCCAAGAGGCAACAGAAGCAGGGTAGATGAATTATTTGTTTAAAGACAACAGTGCGAGCCAATGTTGAAATAGGGAATAATATAATATTCTATTAATCCCTGAGTCAATTCTGCACTTCCATGTGCAGCCTGCAAATGAAGTTTGAAAGTCTAGTTACAAACCCAACATTTTTTACCTGACAAATGTACTGTTGACATGAGAGTCCAGCAAGTGGCAGGGAAATGGGAAAATCTTTTTACCCTCAGAAATTAGATGGAAGATTGACAAGAAAGCAAAAGAAAGCTGGGCTATGTTCACTTTGGAATCACAAATTTCCTGGGTTTTGGTAGATTGATCATTGGATACTTCAACGTGGAATGTAAAAGACACAGGCACAGAATATAACATTGACTAAAATTTTGAGGCTTAGTGAAACCTGGGATATCAAGGAACTTGCACATTTCTTTCTTGAATTTTTCTACTTTAAATTGTTTTCTAAGTGGTATAGACCAAACTACATTGTTGGGCCCATTTTCAAAAAGATTTCAACCCATCATATTAGACTGGTTGGTTTGGAGAACAAAATGTTTTCTGGGAATGGGTTTATTCTTATTTCTGTAGAGTCAAGTATTTGTATTTGGTCCGTGGAATCTTTTATGCCTGTATAGTGAAAATTTCAGAAAAATTGAACACACCAGCCCACGGTTGTTTCTCCATGATACCTGGGCCCCCATTTTTGTTCAGTCCTTGCTGAACTCCATCCTAACTGATTCAGACCATTTCTTAAGACTATCAAGATTTTAAGTTCTAATCCTGTTATCTAACATACTCTTAGTCCATCCACCTTCTTCTGCAATGCCTGTAAGTTCAGTAAGCACATGATCTATTCCATCATTTAAATCATTCATGGACATACTGAAATCTGAATTCTGCAGACCACTACCTGATATGGTTTCAGCTTGATCCACCTTTGTGCATTTTTAAGGTATGCCACATACATGTAGAATAATAACAGCCCAGTTATTCAGGTTCTACTGACAACAGAATACTAGGAAAATGCTGAGGATGAGGTAAATATCTCATTTCAATGAAGCTGTGACTGTCTTCTATAGGTCCTTGTCATACCTTCTGAGGCTTTGGGATTGGTGTGCTGGCTGCTCAACTGATCTCCTGAAGGATATATGTGCAAAGCAGCTTTCCTATAGCATTGAGCTTTCTAGCTGAAACTGTCCTATGCCAGAATGGGCTATATTTCATTTTGAAAAGCTGAAAAGCAGAGGAATATAGTAAATGGAAAATGTTCACTTGACACAAATCTTTAAATACAGTCCCACAACCATAGAAACGTGTGGTGGGCAGAGACCTTAAGATGTTATAGAACCCATAACCCTGCACCAAGGGAGGGTCAGTTATGACTGTCATTAGTGATAAGTATTTCTCCAGCACAGCAACACTGACCACACCATACCTTGATTACTTTTCCAAAGCTGCCATATCCTCAGCATTAGAAAAGGGCAGTCTTAACATCAAATGTCAGTCTTTCCTGCTAGAATTTCAGTCCCGTTCAGCATTAACAGGGAGAACAGACTATTCCTGTCCACCTTGCAACATGAAGACTGAGTTGTTTCTTTAATAGCTTTGGGGGGTTCTATATCTACTGAGAGATGCCTCATTTTAAGTCTCCTCTTCCTCAGCCTAGTCAAACCTAGTTCTTTCTTTTTCCTGTTTTTTGTGGGTTTTTTCCTCAGAGGTTATAGTTTCTACACTACTATCAACCACCTCACTTTACTGTAGACTTTCTTTACCTTTCTCAAGCTACAGTGACCAAAACCAGAGCAGGTGGGATCTTGTTTGTGGTTGAGACTGGCAGGAGAGCCCATGATCTTGCAGGTTATTTTCTTGCCTTTATATCATATTACAAGTGACTCCTTCTGCAGAAATATGCTATTATTAACTCATGTGCAGTCTGTGACTTGTTCTTACTCTATGCCCTCTCAGTAGTTCCCATTCTGTAATTACACAGATGATATTCTTGTCCGTATATAGTACATAGGACTGTCCTTGCTGAACTCCATTCTAACTGATTCAGACCATTTCTTAAGACTATCAAGATTTTAAGTTCTAATCCTGTTTGCTAACACAATCTTAGTCCATTCACCTTATAGAATCATAGAATTATAGAATCATAGAATTGTCAAGGTCGGAAGGGACCTCAAAGATCCTCTAGTTCCACCCCCCCTGCCATGGGCAGGGACACCTCCCACTAGATCAGGTTGCTCACAGCCCCATCCAGCCTGGCCTTCAAAATGTCCAGGGATGGGGCTTCCAGCACCTCTCTGGGCAACCTGTGCCAGTGTCTCCCCACCCTCATGGGCAAGAACTTCTTCCTAACGTCTCATCTGAATCTCCCCACCTCTAGTTTTGAGCCATTCCCCCCAGTCCTACCACTACCCGACATCCTAAAAAGTCCCTCCCCAGAGGGACCTTCTCCTGCAATGCCTGTAAGCTCAGTAAGCACATGATCTATTTCATCATTTAAATCATTAATGAACATACTGAAATCTGAATTCTGCAGACCACTACCTGGTATGGTTTCAGCTTGATCCAATGAATAAAACCTACCCAGGAAAAGTCCATGAGTCTGTTTTGTGTCCATCCTATAGCAAACACACAGACATTTTCCGTATTTTGGAAAATGTCATGTAAATTACTGTTAAACTCTTAAGTCAAAATCCATGACATCTGACACTGCTCTGCTCATAAAGTCTGTTACCTTTCCAGACAGATACATTGGTTTGGCTGACATAGTTTTATCTTAGAAATTTCACACAGCCTATGACATACTTGGTTATCTGCCAGGTATTTCACAGAGTATCTGATCATTTATTTCAGACTGTCAGAGAAATTCAAGTTGATCATAAATTCTTGGAATCTTTTTTCTTAGAATCCATCATTCTTTTTTCCTCTTGCTACATTTTTAGAGACAGAAACTGTATTTGCATTTCTCCTCTCCTGAAATGCTCCTATTCTCCAGACTCTTTCCAATGTAATTATCTTAATTGCTTGCAGTTAACTGAGGCAGGAAGAGTGTTGAAATACTGCCCATTGTGGTGTGATGGACTGATAGCTTTTGTTCTTCATTTACTAGATCAACATTTTCCTTGGTCATCTTTTTACTATTAAAGCACACCTGAAGTGATTTCTTAATCTTTCCTCGTAGTCGTATCTTACTTTGCAACTCCACCTGTATCACCTTTATATGTTTGTTATTTTTCATGGCATATGTTCTTAGAAACCTGGACTTATTCTTCTCTACCTGTTTCTTCTCATCTTCTATTACAGGCTAACAAGGGATTTATTAACCTATTCCCGCTTCTTTTGCCAGCAGCCAAAAATATTTATTGAGGAAATAAACTGATCATATAATCTAGTCCAATACTTTCCTTCTGAGCTCTTGTTGGTTCCTCATAGCCACTTACTTACTTACCACTTTATAAAATTTGTATTACATCCTATCCTACCCAAATTAACACATAATTTCACAAGTTATACTGTATCAACTACTACAGCAAAAACCAGTTCACTTTATTAACATTACTTCAATTTCCTTTTTTTTTATTGATTAGCAACATTAACATCAAAGAAAAATATGACATTATTCTAATAATATATTTTTTGGAGACTTGCATTAGATTTTTTTCTCTTTTTCCCATTTTACTTCTATATTTGAGCTGTTGTCTTCTACAAATCTGTTTCCAAATCTTTGTCTTCCATGTAATTCAAACCAAATGACTGGTTTGGGTCTTATCACTTCTCCCTCAACTTCTTTAATAATGTATGTATTGCATTTTTCAGTTTCCTGCTCCAATACACACTCCTAAACAGAAGTGTAATAAAATATTTCTTGTTCTTAATGCAGAGTCTTGCTCCAGGCTTCTGTTTTCAGAATATTAGGATGGAAATTATCTAGAACTCCCCCTTCTTTGCAAGTAAACAGAAATTTCTTGGGCCTCAGGGTAGTCACAGTAATACAATTTTGTTCATATAGCCTCAATTGCCCTTAAATCAACATCCCATATTGTATTCTTTCTCTCCTTTGGCTCTCTCATTTGATCAGACACTTGATTATTTTTGATGGGATACTATAAATAGTTGCATAAAAACATCAAATGAAGACATGATTGATGCTGCCAAAACAAAGCATCACAAACAGAATCTCATGAGTTTATAATAAAGCTACTCTTACCCTGTTCCCTCTACAAGCAAGACATTGAAACACAGGTAATTGTATGTTGGTTGTATTATAATTCAGAAGCAGAAATCTGATTAAAAGAAGAGGTACATACCAGCAAAATGAACATTAAAAAACCACAGTGCAAGTTACAGGGATCTCCCTCCCTTGTGAGTGAGGGCTAGTCAGTGAGATGTTGAATAAAAAGCTATTCATCCATCTGTAGTTTAGATTTTCTTCATTACTCTGTTTTATTTAATCTGGTATTATATCTATATATACTTATACATTTATAAAACTGGAATGGGCTGGGATCTTCCTTTGTATTACAGGTTGTAATTTGGGAGGAAGTACCTCAAATCTGATACAGGGAATTCCTGGCATGTTTTTCCAGGATAGTTTCTGAACTATTCCCTCATCCCCATCACCTGTCTTCTCTTTGCCCATATGCTCAATGCCATTATCTTCACAGAGTCACCAACCTTGCTGAGCAGAGGCGAGTTGCTAAAACCATGTGCATCCCTTCCCTGATACACAGTGGCCACAATCCTGCCTCCTTGCTTTCTATTTATTACAGAAAATACTCCAATACCTTTCCATATCCTTCACAAGGCCTGTCCCAGCTTGATATTTGGTAATTCTCTTTTTAGCCCTAAGCTGTTTGGCCTGTAATGTGTTTGTGTATGGCACAAATGCAGACTAAAAAGGAGCCCACACAACATCAAAACCTATTCTACTAGTTAGCAGTAACCTTTCTTCCTTCATAGCTTCCAGTCTTGATTATGGATTTACTAAAAATAAATAGGAATGTGTCTATTGGTGGATACTTGCAGGGGGGATCAACCAGAGAAGGCATTATTCTGAAGAAAACACACTTAATGCAAGGCTAAATGCAATTATTTTTAAAATTGCTATAATGTCAGAAAGGTTTTAAGACGGCTAAGCCAGAAAAAGTCACTAAGCAATCATCACAAAATCTCCCTGACACTAACAAGGGTGTAAGAGTTTCACTGGATTAAGAATATCCTGGTAACTCTCACATAACATAAGGTCACCGCTTCAAGAGAGCATTGTGGGTTGTTTCTTTGTTGGCTTTTTTCAAAACAAATACCTTAATTGTATTAATTTCTTTTAGGAATGTAAAACATGCATATGAATAATTCAAATTTCACATCCAGCACTCAGTTTAAATTATTGTCCTTTTCAAGGATAGAGCTTCCCATTTTATGCATGCCAAGAGACATGATTAAAAATATAGGAGCTACCTACATTCACAGGGCACCGGAGGAATCTCCTACAGAATATTTCTGTCACATTTACTAGCTCTTAGCAAGGTGAGTAGCTCTGAGAACAAGAGTAGTGTTACTTGTGAAGTTGTGGAGGTTTTTTATCCCCTGCTCTTTTCCATACTACCTGTTAGGGAACTTTCTTGGCAATGATTGTCATTCAGACTTGGCTTTGACCAACTTTGACCTCCACATTGCAGCCTGAAAGAAGCAATAAGAAAAATGCCATCTGCTGATCACTTCATCCCCTCTCCAGTGCAGATTCTAATTACCTGGAGTGCTTGTTGTTGTCTCCACCTTCTTTTGCATGCAGCTGCCATGCTCAATACTTGAATGTACTTTCCTGGAGACATCTATTTAGCATTGCCCTCCATGACACCAGCCTGGATCAGCATCTTAAAGAACACGACAACTGGGAAGCACTGACTGGCTGCAGTGCTCAGAAATACAGAGCAGAGCTGCAAATCAAAGCATCTAGAAAGACAAACCATGCAAACCATTTCATTTGGGCTGATAAAAAGTGTGTCAAAGCTCCCAGGTTCCTATACTGCAGCTTGAAGCCTGGCACAGAACTAGGTGGTAATTCTTTATTTCTCACTACATCAACAACACGAATTTGCCTCACTGCTGCTGTGCTCTTGGGGCTCTGCTCCCTGAGGCATTCACAATTGTCTCAGATTTCACAAATGTTTCCTTAAAATTTTGGCTCTTTCATGTGGAAAAAAAAAAAAGGAGGGACTTTTTGTGAACAGTGATTCTAAAAATACCTCTTTGGGGAAATCAGAC
>VYZX01012489.1:84063-95273 GCA_013401335.1 Brachypteracias leptosomus
CCATGAAACATGAGAAATGAGTCACTGTTCATGAAACCAAGTCAGCATGAAGGGATGAGGCAAAACGAAGAGGAGGAAAAGCAGTTGAAAATGTTAGTATGTTAACTGAAATCTGTTGAAAAGCACTACTTTAAAATAAACCAGTTAATGATGCCTTCAAGTAAGACTATGTGGTAGAGTAACGTTTAAAAAGAAATTTTTCCCCACACACAAGTATAGTCTTTAGATGATCACAATCCAGTAAGACTTTTACCCCCAGCAAAATTCAAAGAGGAACATATTACCAGTTAAGACAGATGGGCACCCTCAGAGGGCATTACAGCCCACTAATGTCCAGAGTCTTTTCTAGGACAGGAAGAATTGTCTTCTCAAAGTCCTTGTCATTATCTACTGGACACTGATAGATCAAGATAGGCCAAATACCTCCCTGTCAGATGGTCAAGTTTATTCATGTAAGATGACTCTCAGCCAGAGACCTCCTCCATCTGTGTTCCTCTTTAGATGTCACCCAGAGAATTCCTGCTTCTCTCCACCCCAGCACTCCCTGAACACACGGACATCCTCTTTGGACAGGAGCTGACAGGGACATAATCCAATATACAAGATGTACATTCCTACAGAACAATCATCTTTGATATGAAAAGACATCAGATCACACTTGGCAGACACAAAGGTGAAGAAACAGTTTTCTGCATATTTGATGCTTCTGTTTTAATGTGGGTTTGTAACTGCTAATGGCTTTGAGCCCCAAATCATAGTGATGAAATTCAGGGATAAATGAATTCTTGTTTGGTAGAATTATCTTCTATCAGTAAAAACAGTGAACTGAATGAAAAATAAACTGATGCCTGAATAGAAGCAGGATTATTCCTTCAGTCCTGACTATGGCAATACAGAGACTTTCATAGTTGAGCTGCCCCATCAGCTGGCAACTAAACACTTGGGTCTTCTTGCTCCCAAGAGAAAATAAAATACAATAAGCAAGGAATGACACAGTTGTGGAAAATGCAACCTTAAGGATGCCATCAGCTAAAAAGTGCATCACACTTGTGCTAAGCATTGAAAAATCACACTCCTGTTCAGTCAAATCTTGCAGCAATCAGAGATGCTTGTTTGTGCTTGCAGGTTACAATTGCACAGCTCTGGGGACTAAATTCAAGCATTAATCAATTTGAACCTTTAAAACATTCTCCTTCAGGATTTCTGACCTAAACCTTTTCATGCAAACTGTTTATTGCCTAACCAGTAGCAAATGTTTGCTTCTTTTTTAATAGAGAAGGGCTTCAAGAACATCCACTGAAAACACAACACTCCCCAACTTTCCTCTGCAAGGATACAGAATCTGCTGCTACAAAGCCACCCAGTCAGGAGTAATCAATATTTAATCTAGTGAATGCTAACAGAAACCATCTGAAAAAAATTCTGTCTGCAAATAATTCTGAAAATAATCAAGTGCAGTGGATTTCTTTTTTCTTAAAAAGAGGGTTGACAATACTCTTGTCGCCTTTAAAATCTAATAAAACATTGCATTGAGAAATGACCTTGTTAGCTCAAAGCTCTTCTGTAAGCTGTGTATCAGTGGTGCCACCAGAGACATCATATAAGGCATCTTTTGTAATGTGTTTTTATCACATGGGTTTTAAATATGGCCACTAGGCATTTGAAAATGACTTTAAAAGAGCCAAAGCAGACATTCACTTGAGCATGTTTCAGTCTATGCAGATAAAAGAATAAAGTTTCTTAGTTAGGAGAAAGGTATTTAAGAAATTAGATTAATAATTTGAAAAGAAGCAATTTGTTTCTTATTGATAACATAAGACATTTAGAAAAGTATGGATTCAGTGGAAAACAGCTCATGAGCTAATTAGTGCTCCAAGCAGAGTTTAATTAAAATCAATTACTTCACATTCTTATAAAAAATATAGATCCATCTCACTTGAAACAAATATCCTTGACATCTGCAGTGGGAAAGGAAGTGACCTCAATTGCTTTTAGGAGAATTTTATAGCAGACACACAGACTATGCTGCTTTGATCATAGAAGTGAAGGGAAAAAGTCCTCTCCTCTGTATTCTCCTTGCATGTTTTTTCATCACCACATTTTTTAGACTTAATTTAGGTTTCTAGAAAAATTTGTGAAAAAAAAAAAAAGTGTAAATAAATGTTTCCCCCTCCATATATAATTTTTAAGTCAAAACCTATGAAAAAGTGTTTGGATTTACAAATTAATTTTGCTTTTTGAAAGTTTTGATTTGCTGACTGAGAATGTTTCCCTTCACAAGGAGGTGGCTCAGTGCACTTTTCTGTGAGGATTATATAACTGACAGCAAACACCGAATCCAACTGAATCCAGTGTGGTGGATTAGCTTCAATTTTCTTAATAAGTCATTACTAGAATCTAACCTTGTCTCCCTCATCTCCCCATGCATGGGTTCTTCCCTGCACTGTGGTCTCAGACACAGGCTGCCACTCAACATTTAACCATTCCAGTAATGGCCAATTTGCTGTATCTGGAGATACCCACCCACAGGCTGAGCTGCAAGGAAGCACTTTGTGCTTTCCTCAGAGAAAAAAAAAAACAAACTTTATTTCTCACCAGCATTGCTAGATCTATTGTTCCATCCTTATAGCAAAATTTTTTGAAACTTAGCCTCTTGGTACTTAGCCCCAGCTGCACAAGTTGTTCCAAATTTAAAAGCCTGCATTACTGCCCAGCATCTCCTAGGGTTGGCATCTTTAATGCCATCATCCATCCCTCAGATATTCATGGCTAAAGTGACTCTTTCCTTCCATGTCACTTAAACAGCCTGTTTTACATGAGAGTGAAGAGGCTGAAGCTCAGCTATGTGTTTATACAGGCATAAGGATGTTTATCATCACCTTTTTTTTCTTATTCTGGTGAGCCAGAAGAACCAAAGTGTTCAGCAGTGTTCATCCTGCATTCAGCCCACACTCATACAGGCAAGCATGAAATTTGCTCCAGCCCTATAAATGGGGATCTGTACTCAGTGAAACATCAGCTGATGGCTCATGCCATGGTCCAAGAAGGGAATTAGACACCTTGCTGACGTTTTTGTGGTGACAGCCTGACCTCTGTCAGTTCCTGGAGCAATGCATCTCCAAGGACATGCCCCTTTTCCACAACACAGTTGTGCCAGGGTGAGTGCTTAGACTTTGCTTTGATCTTTCCAGCTCATTGATATTCAAGAACTTCAAGGATCACAGAAATTAGATGTTTCTTTTTCACTTGATCTCTGAGAGCCTGAAACAAAGTGGTAAGACAGAGCATCCCTCCCTCCACGAAGCTCACCAGGCAGCTGACAGGTGAAGAGAAGTTCTATCCATCAGACTCGACAAAGGGAATCACACAAAGTACATAGAATAAGCAAAAATGCAGCTTTGACATTTTTGCCTCTCAACCAGCTTGATTTAAAGTTTCCTTCCAAAGCAGCTAGACAAAAAGTGGGGAAGCATTAATTACAAATGGAGCCCATGAAAGTCAGGTGGGGATGGGCTGGGTGATTTGTCTTACTTCAGGTAGTAGGAAGAGAAGAAATCTAATCTTGTTCCATCAAGAGAAAGGTAAGAAATTGGCTGCACAAGATTATTAACAGTGTAAACAAAAAGAAGGAGCTCAGGCAGATTTTATTATTTCATTGCTTGAGGTTACCTTGTGCTCACTGACATCTCCCCCAAAAGCACAACTGTGGGTGATGCCCAAAGGAGCACCCAGAGGTACCCTGCTCCAGAGGGAGAACCAAGCTTCTTCTGACACTCCCCAGTGCACCAGGAGAGAGATGTTTCTATATTCACTTATCATTTCTACCTCCAGCTCACATAAGAATAAAGTTACGAATCTGTCCTCTCCAGAGCTTCAAAGAGACAAAAAAAGGAAAAGGAACACTCTATACTCATGACATCAAAGTAGAGGAGGTTGCCCACCTCTGCTCCTACAGATATAGGATATTAAGTGATGTTCAACAATTAAAAATAGAACCTACCATAAAAAGCTGCTCTATCTCTACAGCCCATCCACCAGAAAAGGTGATCAGGAAGCATCCTTGGTATCAAAACCCTGTCTGCTCTTTCTGCTTTGGCTTAGAAAGCTGCTTGGACCACTTTGATCTCAGAGTGGTTGCTACCGGTCATTATTTGACAAGAACTATGCCCACAGAAGTCAGTCATTTGTGAGAGGATGTTAGACTCCAGCATCTCTAAGCTGCAAGCCTGAAGTTAGGTACCATGAACTTGTGTAAAAATGGTAAGGCTATTTTAAATGTCAGCTCTTGATGTTGAATCTTCACACCTAGTTCAGTATTTGCTCTCAGAATTGCTCACAGGTCTCTGCTCTCAGAAGCAGAAGAGGATTGCAACGCATGGGATGCAAACTCAGAAATTAAAATTACAGAGCTCTGATCTCAGACATCCCTTGTCATTTCATGCCAATTTGTAGCAGGAATTCCTGTGATCAGTGTCCTTGTAGGAATGCATGGTGCTTATCTTCAGAGCACGCGTGGGTTTGACCCGTAGCAATTACACCAGGGCATACTCATTAATACTGGATGATACACTCACACCTTGAAGCCAAAGCATATTTTCCCAGCAATTTGCTAAAGAAACTATCCTGCCTCAGAGTCTTGCTGGTTTCATTTCCCACTAACATTTTAATGGATTCCATGTTTTCAAGAGGTACATCCCAGCCAAGGCACAGCAGGACTTGCTTACCTTTACTTTGTGCCATACCAGTTGTTATTGTGGAATATAATGACAGGGCTTAAATCTGTTTCCTAATGGAAAGGTTAAAACCAAATCAGGAAAAAACACTAAATCCAGTAAAACTATGCCTCTTAAAAAGGTGTATAAAGACCTGTATTTTATTTTTCAATGACATAACAAGAGGCCGTCAGGTCTTCTCATGTTTACTGGCCCGTGGGGATAACAATTGCTGCCTTTCTTAGATACACAGGTTTTAGTAACTTCTACATTTATTACACTAATTTCTTCTGGCAAGAAATGTAAACACTTGATCCTTAATTACTCTGTAATAGAAACAAAAAAAACCCCTCATGTCTTGTTTTATTAGGCACTACAATAAAAAAACCCACAATACTTAAAGAAGATAGTACAAATAACAGATATAATAATTAGTATAATTATTATTAAATTATTATTATATTATATCATATTATTGTATTATATTCATAGTCATAAATATATTTATAATTATAATCAATATTAATATGACAGTAAAATATTATTATTATTATTATTATTATTATACGCTTGCCCTCTATCATTGTGAAGCAACATTAGCAAGACTCTAAAGATACAAAAGTTATTTGTATTACTTCTTGGGAAAAATAAAACAAAATCAACCAACCACAGCTTGTTCACTTCTTGTTCTGCAATTCCTTTCAAGTTCATGGAATAATTCTTACTGTTTACCAGTACAGGGGAGTTGAGTCAAGCCCATTATCATGAATATTATTCAGTCCATAGTGGAGGAGAATCCATAGCTCAGAAAACAGCAAAGATTTATTGCTGCAACAGGTCAAGATTTTAAAACAAAACCCAAACCACTTTTGGCATTGTTAGCTTTAACATGTTCACTCAGCATTGCCTCATAGGTGGAATATTTAATGTGTAATTGATGAATAGAGAAGAAATTTTTTTAAATTGCAAATTTTGCAATGTTATAATATTGTGCATGTAGTAAAAATGACCCTTGCTCTCCACTTCTGATGGGAGTGCAGGGGATTGTTGTGACCAACTCCCCAATAGTTCCTGCACGTATTTTGAGTCTGCAGCATGACCATATCTTCAAATTTCCTCCAAAATTCTAGATTTGCCTAAAGCTCAGATTCAATATTCAGCAGAAGAATTACCTGGTCCCTAATCTAGATTCTCAAATCATCTTCAGACTTGTGTCCTCATGGCCACACACCAGACAGGCTGTCACACCACTGGGGACCAGCACATCCGAGCCTCCTCCTGCCACCAACCTTCCTACCAGGCATCCAGTCGGCTCGAGACCACACCAAGAGACACCAAGCTACTTGCTGAGGAAGTTCAATGCTTGTCAGCACAGCCAGTCTAGGAAATTCTTAATCAAATTAATTTTTATCAAAAGAGAAGCCAGGTCTGCCAAAAAGAAAAGGATTTACAAGAAAAGAATAGTTTCCATTCATCCACTCTATTTTCCATTTAGGCATTTGGAAATGAAAGATTTTTCCTCTCTAGTTTGAAATTATCTTCTCCCTTGACATTTTGAGATGGGAATTTTTATCATTACTGTTACATACAAGACCCCATCTGGAGTACTGCATCCAATTCTGGAGCCCCTATTACAAGAAAGATCTGGACGTGCTGGAACATGTCCAGAGAAGGGCCACGAGNATGAAATGTTTAGAAATCTTAAAAATTAAGTCAATCACCCCCAAATGCATTTTTTTTCCTGAAGTTTTGATCTGTAAACAGTTTGGAGATCAACGTTCCCTCTGTGAAACATCAGGAACTTGTTTCCAATTTAGAAATCATATGAAAAAGGGATTTGAAACTCTATCCATCAGTCTCTGACCTGAGTTTACTTCCTATGGACATAAGCAGTGAAGTCCATTTCTGTGATGAAAAACAATTCTAGGAAATAGGGAGACAACAGGTTGACTGTGGTTGGCTGAAATTCATCAAGATACTTAATGAGACTTTTCAATGCACTTTGATTCCCCCATATTTACCTGGAGCTGCTCCTAATAAATGATCTGGAATCATCTTTTAGGCACTACCTGTACTCAGATTTTCTACAGATTTATGTGAACACACTGAACTAATTTGAACTTAACCTGGTTACTTTCTTCTTCAGAAGTAAATCTGACTGTATCTTCAGTTTCAAGGCATTTTAGAAGTTAGTAAAATATTTTAGTTGGGTAAAAAAAAACCTGTCTGAAATAAATGATGTTCCTCTGTGATGCATAATGAACATAACAGCATTCACCATAATGAACCATCCAGGTCTATAAACTCAATGTTGATGAAATTAATTATCTTCTAACTTTTAATTCATAAATCAAAGCCTAATAGGTCTCCTGTACTCCAGTACAGCCTGTACTGTAGAGATTATAGTATACATTAATGACATTTAAATACGAGGGCAAATTCTTTGCAATTGCTTTTCCATCTGTCATAATTTCTGCTGAAGGGTATAATATTAATAAATGACAGATCAACCTCAAAATCTAAAATGCATAGTCTCAAAAAGGGATGATCAAAATTCATTTATAGATTCAGTGACAAGACTAAGCAGCAATTCACAGTGTTTCCTAAACAAGGGGCTTTACTTCCTCCAGGAATGTCATCAACTCCAAAAGATATTTGGTCACCAACCCATTCCAGACTCAGTGAGAACCACGTATCCAGCACACTTAGGGTCCAAATCCTATGTTCTGAAGAAAACCAACTGTTAATAAAAAAATTCTGCTCCAGGAATACCAGGAAAAGATGAGCCCACCTCTGTTACATGGCAAGGGTCTTAATCACAAAGCTCATTAGATCTCAAAGGACAAGTATTAAAATCTTCCCCAGAAGATCCTGTTGCAGCTGACACTGGACATCATATAGTGAAAATTTTCCAGAAGGAACTTTTTTAAGCATTTCAGAAATTCTCTGCTAGTTTTCATTACCCTAAGTCCATATTTTATCTTCTTAAACTGATAGAGTAGCACAGTTAAGGCATATTTATGCTTTTTATCCCAAGGAACTGTACACAGCAATTTTCATTTTTCATCTGTAGCTTTCTAAAGCTAACATTCTGGAGATATCTGCAAAATAGCTGCTTGAAAGCCATGCAAAACTCAAACTGTCACATACTTTTTGACATTAATCTCATTTAAATGGAAAACAACCCCAAATATTTCAACTTTAAAAAAAAAAAAAATTCTTTTCATGCAGAAAATATGCAGGTTTGGGGATATCTTCTGCCTCACAGGGCTCGTTCCTAAATTCCTGATGAAATACAGGAAGAGTTTGAGCCATACCTCATTCCTTTTGGAAAGTTTCCCTCATCTCCCCAGATTTAGACAGGTGAGTCACCAGCTACCTCCTTAGCAAAAGCTAAATTTCCTCGGTGATTTCTTGCACCTGCAAAAGCTGTGTCTGTCCACATGCAGCTTATATAAGGCTGCATGGCTACTGCCCAATTAGCTCCTGGGTTTCTAACCCTCTTCCCTAGTGCAGAGAAATGATTAAGCACTTCCATAATGAACCACCTATATGGTACTCTGACATTTCCACAGCCACTTCTGTGTCTCGTACCACGTCTCAGCAATCAAGGGGAGAAAACAGGTTTATTCTGAGCTTGGGCAGGCTGGGCAACAATACCTGCTGCTAAAACTTACTCATCTTTGTGCCAACTTGTTCGTCAGCTTCTGATGCTATTTTTTTCTTCAAGATATAATGCAGCCAAGTTTCAGAGCAGTTGCTAAACTGAGTACTTATTCCCATTTCAGGCCATCTCCCTGCTAATCTTCAGTGGTTTAAACCGTGTTGCTATCATGATATCATAAATCTATTCAGTTCTTAATTTGCAGTTGCCAAGAGCAGTAATACTGATGTTAACAGAAATCTCTACTGTTGACATACATGTTTTCCACTTTGCTAGATGCAAAAATTCAGCATTTCAGCTCTGAAGTGTTGCCTTGGCTATTGATTTCTATCTGCAACACTCCTCTGGGTTTCTCACTAGAGCCTGAGCTTCCCAAAGGACACATAATTACACGTTACAGAAAATGCCACTCCAGTGTGGCTCTAACCTATTCAAAATCTGGGTGTGTGAGAAATCCTACAGAAAATGCTGCCTTTGTAGAAAAAAAATATATATAAAATATACAACTTCACACATCTCTTATAAGCATCCTTCTATTTATTTAAATTACTTGTTTATATTTGCACAGCACTTTGAAACAGAAAGTATGTGAAGGGATGCAGTAAATGTATTGACCTAACTTGCTTCTTGTTTTAGAGCAGGACTAATGCTACAGAGTTCAGTGGAGTTGTTTTTTCAATGAATGCCAGAAGGAAAAAAGAAGGAGGCCATGTGCAGGTATGTTTTATTAAAGGCTCCGAGCTCCCAGGCATACAGCAGTATTAATGGCAATATAAAATAATATGTGAGATTCATTTGCAAAAGAAATTTGGATAAAATATGTATGGCTGATATACAACCAAGGTTAACAGTCCACAGACAAAAAACAGCTGTAATTTTCAAGCTGAAAAATAAGGATGCTTCAAGAGGTCCTTCTTAGGGAACAAAACCATATAACATCTTCATAAATAATCAAGACAATATACACTACTATTGTACCTTTTAAATTCATCAGGCCTGATAATAATACCAAATTCCAAGAGGCCAGAAGTAAAGTAACAGACACCAGGATCCTGCCTAAGACCCTTTAAGCTTCAGAACCTGGACCTGCACTATTGGATGAAGCTCTGCACTGTTGAAAGGACATAAAAAAGAGCTAACTTAATTAGAGGACAACACGGATACATCTTGTAGCTGGATCCTTAAGGAATATCCACAACAGGGCAGATCTGCAGTACCATGATAGATGTGTCTCTATTAACACCCACAAGAGCATAGCAAAAATGTACTCACCTGTTGTTGCAAATACTCTCTACCTTTAAAAAAGTGATGTTGCCACCCATATTTCTCCTCTCCGAGTGCAAGATTATTGCACCAGCCCCAGAGAGAAAGCTGCCAAGAGAAGATAAATTAATGAGCATGTTAACACTCCAGAAAAGCACCAAAACCTGGCACAGGCCAATTGCTATGACGGTATTTTGAACACTCTCACAAGTTCATTGATTTTCTGCTTTCAGAAAGTGTGTGTAATGATTCCATTTTCACCTTATTCTTGGCTCATTAAAACGAATGCTTTCACATTAAGAAGGTTGGATCATCACCTTAAGAGTGTATGGATTTGAAAATAAAAATACCTCAACCTTTACAGCTAATGCATGCCCATATTTTATAGTAATGGTGCATAATGAATATGGTATCTACCCAAATTTATTCTAAGCTGCTTTGATACCACAAAAAACTCCAATAAATCATATATATATTAAAAGTCACTTCATGTTATAGCTATTTGGCTTGCAAAGTCAAGCACTCAAAAATTAAATAATAACTAATTTTTTCTGAAGCCAACAAATTCATTCTTTCTCATACACTTAATGTGACAGGACCCTATGAGGGAAATAGAGTGTGATTAGGTACTGTGTGCCTAGGTTAGGGGTAAATGCTGTGGTGCCAGCACATAAATGTGTCAGACAGTAATTTAAGCATGGATAAGGAACAAATAAATACAGTATGAGCTATGTGTGTTGAGTCACAGGCTGACAAAATGCATTAGAAGATTATGAAAAAAATGACCATTTTCACAGAAACAAATGCCTAGAAACTGGCCACAAATGTAAACTGAACAATTTATTCAGAATATGACAAAGATTTTAATCAGTAAAACAGAGTGTTGTTCCAGAAGTCTCTTCTACAAAAAAAAAAACCAGCCCAAAAAAATTAACAAATTTTAAGCTGAATTCTGCAATATTTCTGAAGATGCACTATCCCTGCAATAGCTTTGACTTTGAGTAACCTGCTCTAGTGGGAGGTGTCCCTGCCCATGGCAGGGGGGTTGGAGCTAGATTATCTTTAAGGTCCCTTCCAACCCTGACAATTCTATGATTCTATGACTCAATATGATAACAGTGGAGATGCCTTCTAACATGGGTCCTGTGGTCCTAAGTTTCTTCTCCCTTCATTTGTTTGTGCTCTTTCGCATTATCTCACTTTCCTCATGTGCTTCAGAAAAGCATGAAAGTGAGTCAGTGTTTTAATTATATTATGCAGCAAAATGATAACAAAAAGCAAAGGAAGCAGGGTTCAAACACTGAAAAGCTTCATTGCCTAAACACCTTCTGATCTTGATAGCTATTCTCTAATTGTTACTAACCATTAAATGTATAAATTCATCAGCAGCTTTTCAGCAATAAATAATTAATATGAGTAAGACGAAGAAAACACTGAAGTAATTAACTGCAGAAAACGTCCACAGAAGCTCACTATTCATAACACAAATGCAAATTGAGTCTCCAGCACTTGGCAGGGTCTGATCTAGGGGAGCTGCTCTCTCAACTGAACTTCAATCCCCAAGAAGTTGT
>VYZX01012489.1:95305-115416 GCA_013401335.1 Brachypteracias leptosomus
AGAAGTTTAACCCATTCATGCTAACACATAGAAACCACAAAATTAAAGTCAACTCTTTCAGGGCTTCCTGAACGTTGGTTGCTCAGCCCAGCTTTTCTTGCTCTTGGCTCTCCCTGGTATTTTCTATAACCCCTTTCAATTTCAAGGTTATTGTTGTTTTCCAGAGGGGAGCTCCTTTACGTGCCTGCACTACAGGAATGACACGATCACGCTCTGTCCCTAGAAGGTTTTAGCATTTTATGATCTGTTGCTATTTAGTTGTTGCACGGTGTGTTTTCCCCTGATAGCAGAATTTACAGGTAATATTCAGTGCCAAAGATGTCCCATAAATATGATGGACTGCATGATTGCTATCGCTGCACCTTCCCAGCACAGTGTCAGAACAAAGGCTGGAGCCAGGCTCATAGATAACAGGCTCTCTAGGTACATTTTAGTAGCGTTAAGTGTGACAAACGCTATAAAATCAGCAGTGAACAGGAGGTGCTTACCAGTCTGACACTATCTGAAGAATCCTGCATTACATTCAGCACAGAAGTCTACATTTCACTATAAATTGTTTTTTCTTTCATTTTCAGGCTAAACATCTCAGGGAATCATTCAAATAAACACAAAATGTTCTCAGAGGCTCCAATAAAAATCACTTTAACAGAATAAATACAGTGATCATCCTTGTTAATTATTGTTTTCTCTGACTCCAAAGTCCCAAATGTGATTTACCACTGAAACACTCTCTGTTTTCTGCTCTGACAACACAGTTTTTGTTTCATCTCCTAAAGCCCTGGGCTTCACTGCAACAGAAATCTTCTTACATGCAGAATTTGAGAGATTCCCCCAAAGATTTTCTGTCAGACCCATAGCATTCACCTGGATGCTCAGGGCTGTCTCCCAGCCTCCTGTTTATTTACAAGTGGCTTCTCTTTCTATATACAACTGTTCTGTGTTTTATTTGCTTGATTTCTCATCTCTTCCTCTAAAATTTTTAAAAGCAAATGCATACACACATATATGTAGGTATTTTAGTGTGTAAGGTTTATATATAAATACATGCATATATGAATATTACTTAAGATAACAGGTAATACTAGAATGCAGATGTGTATATAAAACTGAGGGGGACATATTTTGACATCTAAATGCCCCAGACCAGGCTTGTGTTGCTTACTGTATACAGCACATTATTTCTAAACAATATTTTTTGGTCTTTTAGATCAGTTTTGCTAAGATATTGCCTTAAGGAAGAAAACATTCACACTTGTTTTCTTATATTCTAAGGCTCTTCTTTGAAACCTGCCTGCACATACAGTATGAAAAAGAACACCAAGGTCATTTATGATTTATTTTACAGTATGCTCCCCAACTTTGTCCTGTTCAGGTGAGGTGCAGCCTTTCACATGCAAGTTCTGGATGCAAGCTGTGGAATTAGCTCCTAGGAGCAGAGAAAGCATATGATGGAAATTAGACAAAGTGTTTCTCCTGAAAGGAATTAACAGGTCTCCCTACCCCTTATCCATCAGTCCTGAAGAGCGTGCATGTAGATATATATATATATACACACATACATAGATATATACATATATATGGCCTAGATGCCCAAAGATGAAGTAAACGTACAACAGAAAGCAAAAAAAAATTAGGCCTAAATTTGGAAAGCTGGGAACCTGGTCTAAAGGAAGGTGTCCCTGCCTAGGGTTGGAACTGGACGATTTTTCAAGTCCCTTCCAATCCAAGCCATTCTATGATTCATTCTATTCTATGAAAATTCAGAAGCCAAAAGCAACAAAATCAAGACTGGTTGCCTGATTTGAAACTAAGATAAGGGGAAAAGAGAAATGAAGGAAATAAGGCGTTCATCTCTTCTGACCCAGGTGAAAGCTTTGCTGAGCACCACCAGAACACTCCATAGTGTGGGTTCAACCATCACATGACTCAGGCACCTTCATTCACTCTCCCATAAACCCAAAGCTTCCCTCAAAGAAAATAAGTCTGGAAAGCAATTTCTGAAGATATGAGTGTAGAAATTATGGAGCAACACAGGATTAAAACCTCTGTGTGTGACACTACATCTGTTTTGATTTTCTCTAATCAGCCTCCAGAGCTCTTTCGGTGTCTGCAAAGTGTCTAAGCAGTCATGATGGCAAAGCAGTCAGAGACAGGCACCAGAAACAGCTGCTCCTGTTGGCACACCTCATTGCAAGTGTGCTACGGGTTGGGTATATTGCTCTGGGGATATAAAGAAGCATTTGTATTTTCAAATGGTAGAAGCTGGCCATTTTCTACCACTTTGCACAACACTGTAAGTTAGTCCTGTATTTCCTCATGCCCTTTCTTTTCATTGCAAAATAAACAAGGAAAATTGCTTACTCATGGGCAGTAAGGTAAGAGTTCAGTTAGTTAATATACTGCATGAAGGGGGCAGGTAGATTTTACACGTGATGAAAATAAGGTCTATTTATAGCTTCTTCCTGCTCACTTATTCATGGGGATAATAGACAGCAAAGCAGCAGCATATTGCAGTTAGCAGTAAAGAATGATTCCTTCAGACAAGAACAATTATAAGATAGACCAACAGTGAGGCTCAGTAGTCTGCTTCCACTGCAATGTACATTGAGTCAAGGGGAAAGTAAATTAAAAGCTTGAGTGCTCTGCTTCCCAGGGCATTCCCTGCAGCTGAGAACAAAAATGAAAATCTTATATTGCTGACATTAGATAGAAGCTTTTTTAAAAGAAATAAATAAAATCTTGGTCTTCTCCTTTTTCCTTCTAATCAGTCCTTACTGCCTTGCACATTAAACACAACAGACCACAGTTCCCACTTACTGCCTCAATCCTCCCTCCCCTGCTCCCCACAGTGGCACCACGGTGCTGGTGCTGTGTAGACAACAAGGGAAGAGAGAGAACTGAGATGAGAAAGCTTCTAAACTTCAGACAGCATCACTGGTGTTATGTAGTGCATGCCTGAAGGAGAGCCTGGAGTGAGACTTGAGAGAGCTGAGACTTCAGGTTACCAGATCCAGCCCTCATGAACAGCGTGAGTCACATCCTCGTTTGCTGTGGAGTGTTACCAAGTCCCAGTAGGACAACCTACTCTTTCTTGTTTGGCTTTTTTTTTTTCCCTTGGGTCAGAGTCAAAACAATTCAGATTTGATTACTTCTGAAATTAAAATCCTACTATGTGAAGACTTGTTAAAATTCCTGTTTCAATTGATGTCAGAGCAACTTTTTGCAAGCCTACATGAACAGTGTTCCCAACTTGGTATTACCAGCTCAGATTTGCACAGACACTTCACTACCTAGTTTTTGATTTAATTCCTGAGAGTAGAACAATTTCTTCTATTACCATGACTGCTTTATAATTGACTTCAGTTGACTGAGTTTAAAGTAACCTACATGAGGAAACCACAGGGGCAAGTGTTGCTCCTCCATTCACTGACAGAAGTAGAGACAGGGGTAACTCCATGAGTGTCACTTGACTTAGGCACATGAAAAGGAGAGTGCTGACTGTTTGGACAAACCTATGGAAACCTGCCACATCACAGCCTGGTGTCCATGGGACAGGGTCTGCAGAAAATCACTGTAAGAAGGTCCTTGATATTGGTGTATGGTTAGACACACACACAGCATCACAATCCTGAGTGCAAAGACAGATAACGGAGCAGATTTGGTTCAGGAAAGGTAACCAGCCTCCTATTTTCTGAAAGGGAATGTGATGGAATAAGAAGATCCTTTCAATAGGAGGACATTTGAGGATAAATATATTCAAAAAAATGCGAGGGCCTGTTTGGGTAGCACTGGGAAGGATAACAGAGTACAACTGTTCCTCATGCAAAGCTGTCACCACACTACTCAAGAGAGAGGTTGGTACCTTCAGAGACAGGGAAAGAGGCAGAATCCATTGCTTCTTGAATGCTCTGAGCAGCACGTATAGGACAGAATGTACAGAACATTGCTGAACCTAGGGAACAAATGAAGTCACTTTAAATTTAGAGCTGCTTTAGGGCTGCTCAGCATTGAGCTAAATTATAGCAGCTGCTTCAGAGCAATTTCACCAGCAAAGAATGCCCAAGGGCATGTTATTCCTCATCCACACCTACCTTTTCTACACCTCATTCCTCCCATCCTATTTCTCATCGTCTCTCCTCTTGCCTTCGCCGTTCTGGAGATTGTGTAGGGAGCCAACATGAGCCATGACAGAGGCAACACGATGCCCTAGGGTCCTAATGTGCTGGTAGTTTCAGAGTAGAAATCTGGGATAAGATGTAGCTCCCTCGCCACAGCGAGCTCCCTCTCATCACAGCCACTAAACTGATGCAGTGATTTCTCTCAGGCAGCAGATCTATTGCTATTCTGTTCTCTAAATATGTGCTTCAGAAAAATCATGTGTTCCTGTCATCCCCAGAACTCAACGTGTTTTCTGAGTATTTGCTCTGTGGTAAAACACCTATTTGCACGTTCTTTGGATTAGGTCTGGAACAAACATTTTTAGAGAGATGAAAGAGCATCAGCAGAACAATCTACTTGCTGCCACCTACAGAAAGCAAGATGAGTCTAGTAATGAGATTGGGAGCACATGGACAGAAAATAACTCAGGGCTAAGGACAGAAACCTTCAGAGCACTGCCAAATCAGATAACCAGCTTGAATAAAATATTGAGAAACATGTGATTGGCTCAAGAGATAACATTCTCAGTAGCTCAGAGCTAAAGGGTTATGAAAATTCATAGACACTGGCCACATTGTCAGATGTTGCATTTGTATCACAAATGGAAGAAATTTTCAGTAATGAAATCCTCATGCCTGCTTCAAAGGATCTTCAGAGTTGTTTTAAAACACATAGCAATGCTTGTTCATTTAAACACAGCATGGTTTCTTAAATTCAGAGAGATTTGTAAGACAACAGATACATATTATGCATTCAATGCAGCACAATACTGTGAGGGATCTTTGAGATAAATGGAGGATTAGCAACAGATTTTTTCACTAAGAAAAAAATAGACACTACCACAAATGCCTATAAAACCAAATAAACAGCAGAAGATTTTAAAGTGTGGAACAAATACACTTATGTACATACAGGAGGTGCAGCTCTGGGGAAAATACCGAAGAGACTTGAGGAACGAGACTGAAAAACAAGCAAGTGCAGGTGATATGAAGGTTTTCTGCTTTTCATAAATGTCTGCAAGACGTCAGCACAGACAGCACTGGACAAACAACCCGAAAGGACTTCCCATAAACAACCTGCTCTGAAAGCTGAAAAAAATTGAAGTCATGACTGTTCAGTCTGGTGAAGAGGATCTGGGGAGACCTTATAGTGGCCTACCAGTATCTGAAGGGGACCTACAGGAAAGCTGGGGAGGGGCTGTTTGCAAGGGCTTGTAGTGATAGGACAAGGGGTAATGGGTTCAAGCTGGAGGAGGGCAGGTTTAGACTAGATGTGAAGAAGAAATTCTTTACAATAAGGGTGGTGAGACACTGGCACAGGTTGCCCAAGGAGGTTGTGGATGCCCCATCCCTGGAAGTGTTTAAGGCCAGGTTGGATGGGGTTTTGAGCAACCTGGTCTAGTGGGAGGTGTCCCTGCCCATGGCAGAGGGGTTGGAACTAGATGATCTTTTATCAACCTAATGATCAACTAGATGATCCCTTCCAACCTAAACCAATCTATGAATCTATGATAATGAATTTGAGCTGATCAAAACCAAAGAGGAATGGAAATAAAACTCTGAGGATCACATATCAGCAGGATTTTGAAAAAGGCATTGAAGGCAATTTGAAGTTATTCTTAAGGAGTCATAAGAAGAGTGCACAACTTCTACACGGGGTTTGACACATGTCATTTAAGGAAGGTCACTGGTCTAGGATGGAATTTCTTTTCTGATTCAGTTTCAAAGAACAAAGTTCCCTAGCTTATTTCAGAAAAATGATGGTTCTGGAGGAAGCGAGGGAGGTGCTGAAGTTAGGACGTAGCAGCTCAGTGCAACAGTACACAACCATTTACCCAAACAGAGAAAAAAAGCTGAGAGCTGGCAGTAGCACTGTTCAGGTTTACTAAAGATCATTACATTCTAAGAGCCATTTTCTACACAGGGTGAGATCAAAGCCTCTCCAAAATTTAGCAAACCAAGAGGTTTGATTGCCCAAATGAGCAATTGGCTATTTGGCCATTCTGGAATAAACATGGAAAAATATTTCCCTACTTTTTGTAGAATGTTTTGAGATGTCTTATTTGCACTGGAAATAGGAACTGAAATAATTTTCACACTCCTGAGAGGCACAATTTAACTATGGCCTCTAAGCTTTTGAAAACCTCTGTGCTGTAACATGACTGAGGTTCAGGGGGGCTCTGCCAGGCAATACCTTAGGCTTGGGCACAGGAGAGAATCATGCAGCACAATTTAGCTTCATATTAATTAGACCTGGACCAAACACAGTAACAGAATCAGTAGCAAATAATGAAAGAAGGTATAGTTGCTTCCTAATAAATTCTAAATACAGGAAATACCATAGTTTGAGTGAAAGACAGTATCTTAGGAAGACAACATCTGAAAGACTTAAGAAGAAGGAGATTAATTATACTTACTATATTAAATATACTTCATATGTTGTCCTGGTTTACAAATAACTATGTTTTTCCCTGAGATAAACTTCTGCTGACTGTAGAAGAAAGGATCTAAAGAACATCTTGAAGATGCTAACGGATTTTCCTTGTTTCTTGTTCATTTCTTTTTCCAATAGAGGACATGAAAAAGTTACAGGGCTGAAATAAATTTTACTTATTTCAGAAATTACATCACTTTTTTTGCTCTTCTCTTTTTTTTCCTTTTCCTTGCCATCTGACTGAGATTTTTGGCTAAACAATACTTTGCATGAAAAACAAGATATTGGTAGTTATTAGCAGTTAATAAGAAAAATCCTACACTCCCTCATTAACTCCTCATAGGAAATAACCTGTCAACAGCTTTTAGTGCAAACAAGAAAGAGTTTAATAAATCTGTGATTTGGGGCTTTTCTTTCTGCAGGACTAGAAGATGAACCTACCATCTACAAAATATATTTAGATCAGAAAAGTGTTATTTTTCTGATCTTGAGTAGGTTTTATTATCAACATTTCATAGCTTGAGAAAAAAATCTATTCTCTTTGTATTACATTTTTAATGAATACATTTTATAGCAATACTTAGTCAATGCATAAGTTGAAAAATCCACGGATCACAGAAATAAGGGCACTTGAAACAATCATCTTCCTCCATTCATGAAGCAGAGCCACCTTTCATTTTAATTCCTCAGAATTTCAAAGAACCTGCACAAGAAAATGTCCTTCAAAAAGAACATTTGAACTCCCCCTGATGCAGAAATCTGCTCCAGAAGGAGCCCTGATTGATGTCAGTCACCACCTGGGAGCTTGAGATTGTCAGGTCCAGGAGGCAAAGGAAGATGCGTGGGTTTAAATCAACTAATTAATTTTTACTCTTTCAAATGAGATTGCAGTGGTGGAGCCATGACAATACATAAGCAGAATGACAATCTCCAGATAGTCCAAAATGACAGTGAATTCAGGTACTGTGACTCTATCTTGCCTCCAAACCCCATAACATCTCCCAGTGCCACACCACAGCTTGCCCTGCGTGAAGACTTTAACATTTTAGCCTGAAAATATCACATATATCCATAGCTCACACACAAATAGCTCCAATTGCCCAACACAAGGTCAGCATCACTTATGATCAGTCCCATCATATCCCATTTTAGCTTGTAGAGGACATCCCAGTGGCTGCCTTTTCACATTGACCGTGATAAGGAGTTGAAGGCTGAGGATCAGAACTTTAGGAGAAGTGACTGAAACAGCTGCACTGATTTCACTGGGTTCTGCAGCCTGCTCCCAAACTCCACAAAAATCACCCAAAATCTCTGTCCCTTCTGTCAATGCAGCTGATACAAGCAGAATCAAACTACAGAGGAATCTGCTTTCTCTTTTATTTAATACCAGGCAAATATTTGGGTAGCTGCAAACTCTGATGCCTGCTTCTTTAATTTGGAGCTACAATATATAACATCAATTACCAGACAAATTCCTACTGAGCTGTCTTGGAAATAAGAGTCCACTTTCTGGCATCCAGAACCATCACTGAAAAGAGCAATGGAAGTGAGACATGAAAATAAATTGACCAAAGCATTGTCAGAGTACCACAGAGGTGCTCTGAGTAACACCTACATGATGTAAAGTCAGAGACATCCCCCAGGAACAAACAGAAAAAGGGCTTCTGAGGCACAAAAGTATTTTTCCAATGGAAATAAGGGCAAATCTGATTAGAAAGAGTCACACTTGTTGTATCCCCTCTCACCCAAAGCAAGTCCATTCCTTTCCTTGTTTCAATCTGTTCACTTTAAAAAAGAGTGAGCACCATTAATATGATTTTTTAAAATAACTAAAATTACAAGTAGCTGGAAAGTATGAATTCTCCGCAGTACCAAGATATGGAATTATTCAAGGAATAGTGTGCTACTGAGTTCGTTCTTTCAGGTTGTTCCATTAATTCAGGATACCTGATCTGGTGATACTTTAAAAAGAATCAAACCAAATGAAACCACTTTCTCTGAGGAAAACCAACCAAACCCAGTCAGCCAAGTGGCCATAATCAGCACTGGCACATGATATATCACAAAGACTCATCCTCTTTTGCATTTGGAAAGGTAACATGGCATAACTGAATTTGGCTGAAACCAATTTTTCCAATTTAAATCAGCAGCAAGAGCCAAATATAAAAAAATCTCAGTAATGTTGCCTTATCTTTTGTTTAACAGATGCTGCTGTGGCATTTGGTAACTACTGCCTAATGTTTGCCTATTGTTTTTAATTTAGAAAAGATCCAAATCCCCTTTTAGTCTTCCTGTTGACCTCAGTATGTCTGTTATCTTCTTTGTTTGTTATTTAAATCCTATTAGCAGCAATAGTCATTACATTGTGCATAATGCTCTCTACATACAAAAATAACCCATTACAGCTGAGGTCGATACAAACAGAATGAAGCAACCACAATTTCAAGCAACATATAAATCTACTGACTACTAAATTTGCCTAATGCTATCGTTAGACTATTATTTCCTACCCTTTCCCTATTACATATCAAAAATCAGGAAATATTAGGTGCAGCTTTTTCCCATTTATCTTCCTAATATTGAAGGGTGTAATTTTTTTGATACTGAAGTAAATCTAAAGGAAAAATTAGGTCCCTCTTTAGGGCAAGCACAACACTTGCTGTTAGGGTAGTGCCTATCAATCAGTATTCTGAAAACTAAAAGTCTTTTTTATAAAATATATAGAGCTAGGGTTTCTAAGAAACCACACTGTCCATGCTATCATGGCACTAAGTGAAGAACTTGGAAATGAGGGAAGGGACAATAAGGGGTGTCTGTGGCCATTAAATTATCAATACAATAAACATACAAAGATAGACTGGGAAAGTCAAACTCCCTTAGCATAAAATTTTACTCCTTTTTTCCTGTGAAGTTAGAGTCTGGCTTGAGACAATTACAGTAAACAAACTTAAAAATAAGCATGAAGGATCAAGCACACTTCTTGGAAACTTAGAAAATATTTTCTCCTGCCTTCATAGCTGAAAAAGAGCACGTAGTCATACAATATTGTCATTTAATAGTCAGAACAATAAGGTTCCCAACCCTAAATTAAATGTCTTTGCGGAATTGAAGTACTAATCAAGTGAAATAAATTCTTGTGATTTTTTAACACCATCTGTTAATAATTTAAATTTGTATTTTACACAATAAATCACTGGGAGATAACTGTTGAACTCAAACCTTAAACCAAGATAAAAAATGTTGATAAATCTGGGTTTGTTTCAATGAGTCTGGAATTTCACACTAAGAAGAGACGTGTTTCAGCTCAAGGGCTCAGCTGACTTATAAACAATCTGGTTTTGTTTGGAAAATATTTTGTTAAAGTAAATTCTATTTATCTGATCCCTTTCAGTTGACTTAAAATTTATGAATGCAAACATTTATTTTGCTGAATACAAGAAGTCTGGGAAACATAATCGAGTTTTCTTGTTTGTGATTCCAACCATACTTTTCTTCCATAAATTCTCTAAAAAAGAAAATCCATCTGTTGATTTTCTCCTAAGGCCACGATGAAAATTGAATTCCTCATTATTCCTGGTTGCCTTCCATTTGGTTTTTTTGCTTCACTGATTTTTCTCCACCTACCTCTGAAACCTGTTCCACAAAGGGGTGGTAAAGAAAGAGGAGATTGCAAACTATTAAATTCCAATCCCAGCATTTACATGCTGACAAGTCCTTGGCCTTTTTCATCTACCAATGAGGAACAACACATTTAATTGCTAGTTACTTTAATGTAAATGACAGATACCTAATGTGTGCATCACCTTTAATGAGATTTGTGGTTGCCCATAGATCAAAAATATACATGCTGGAGGTCACCTAACTCCAGCTTACCCTATTAAAAAAAGATTTATATGGGGCTCTGGGACATCCCTGTGGAACACAGTAAGGCTGATGGGACTCATGCCCAGATAACACCGTATTATGACAATAATAAGTTAGTAGGATATAGTAACAACAAGTTAGCAGGAATAAGTAACTGCAACATTCAGTGAGCAGCAATGTCAAATCCATCACAGTGGCGATTATTTATATTGCAGTATTAAAGTAGCAGCACTATGATTAAAGCCCTGTTATGGAATTCAAATTTAATAAGAGCTTTAACCTTTAGTGTGTTGAAAAAAATACCATTGAAATGGCAAAAAGTCAAAAAAAAGAATATCAACTTTGAGCTGTATTTTTATGGCCGTTTGATGAAAAATTTATTGACACATCAAGTATCAGAAAATCTTTTGAATCTTTTAAAATATTTTTTGGCATTTTTCTTGGTATTAAAGATAGTTTTGTACAAATCTGTGCAGGAAATCAAAAGTATTTTGCAACATCAGCACAGCCTGATTCTGTGGAGCTTTATTTCTTTAACAGTAGTTATCCATCAGTTGTGTTTTCAGTGCGGTTTAGTCTTGAGTGTCTCATATCATCATTTTAATTTCAGAGAGCTTGGTTGTGTTCAGACAAAATAACTTCACAAATATACAGAATATTATGACAGTCAGACCTGTCAGTGAAATTGCTACCTCAGAACAGAAGAATGATACTAAAGGTGTATAACAAAGAACAAGTTTCTGAACGTCAGTACCTTTCAAAGAGGGAAATGAAAGCATTGCTGATCCCATCACAGGCAATACCAACAGAAGGCGTGCACAAATCTTTCCTTCTTAGCCTTTACTTGTATAACTTTAAGCATAGAAATACTCTAGAAATTTATTAGTATATAGGAACTACATGCCTTGATGTTAACTGTAATTAAACAGAGATTTTGATAGTTAATTGTAATGCAGGCAACCACAATCAGCCAACATCTTGATCTCTAGTTTCCTAAATCTAATAGCAAACCTAATAGTGCAGTGACGTGTCTGGAAATGACAGGGAAATGATGAAAATCATGGAAATTTTGAAATTATGCAGGGTCCCAGTTTCAGCCCACGTGGAACTGAGTGCTATTCTGGTTTTTGCACAACCCTTCCTTTAATACCCTTCATGATTATCAAAAGGGCTTCTGCATTTGATGTCTCTCAGCAGAGGAAAGAGACTCGAATCTCTTTGAATAAAGGGAAGAATAGCTTCTTTCTATTAAATATAGTCCTGAAACAGGAGTAGGTGTTAAGGAGAACACTGTGACATTGTGACATTCAATAGCATGACATTGAATTGAGGCAGCACGATGAGATACAGCCCACATACACTGGTCATTGCCACTTGCAGAAATGACAGTATAAAAAGATTTCTAAGGTTTATTTTCATCTCTTACACTCAATAGAGAACAGTGATCTTGACACCCACATGCCTGACACAGTGCTGGGCGATGAATTGAAGAGACGACAATGAAATAACATTATCTCACTTTGAGAAAATAGAATTACTTTTGAAAATGTCATGGTTTGAAACAAGTATACATTGATTTCTTTATTACCGTGAAACTGTGCCTCCACATTTGGTAAATCAAGTGCTACAATGGAAATTGCTTTTAACCACCAGAATTTAACAGTGATTTTAGATTCCTGGTCAAATCAAATGGTTTTCCAACAAAATACTCCTAAGGCCTAAATAGGCTTTGCTACAGCTTTTGGTTCTGTTGTCATTTACATCTTTTTCTCAAAACAAGCAAAAAAGGTACTTATACTAAACCAAATGTGGGGTTTATGATCCAAAAAGATGGAGACAGCCCATTGAGTTTCACTGACCAAGGAGAAGGCAAGTTGAAAACCATCCTTCTCAAAACGATCTTCAAGAATAAAGTCATTATAACCTGCTTCCCCTTTTACATTTGCTTGGCTGTCATGTCCTCAGACACTGAAAACGTCAGACCTCAGCCTGCTCTACAGCTCTGCTCACTGATCTGCCAGCACTGTACGTGGAAAGAAGAGCTGCAACTTTTTAGAACTCCTCAGTGCCATTATCTAGTGGTCTGCACGTCTTTCACCCCCACATCCCAGTTTGCTCTGTAGGTCAAGTAGGGTTCTTGCCCTCTCTTTGTCCCGGAACAAGAGCTCATTACCTGCTTGCTTTTAAGCAGTCATCTACCACCTCTGTTGCCACGTATTTCATCACAGTGTCAGGGCTGGAATGATGTAGCTGAATCAGGTCCCTGGAGCTTGAATGGAAAGCCAGGACTTAACAGTGTCTATGATGTTAATATAATTTTCCCAGCTTCAATTAGGTTTTGATTTAATGCAGTTGTTTCAAGGTCCCTTTACGAAATTGAAATGTTGGTGTTCTCCGTGGAAGGCATTATTAGCAATAGGTTCAATCAGGTTTCAGTATAAAGCTGTAGGCACTACAAGAGACATTTCTGGTGGCATAATGAGCTGTTCTGAGGCATTTGCTCTGACTGGCCCCATGAGTGATCTGTGAACGTCAGCATTTTATTGTTCTCCTCAAATGCATTTGTAAATCTACTTTTTCCTCGGTCATGTTTCTGTTTGCTAGTAACTCACCCTAATGGAATGAGGTCACTTTTAGATGTATTAAAAAGAGATTTGAGCAAAACATTAGAAATACTTTCACAAAGCACAGAAGTTAGATATCCATTTTCCCCCTTAAAGCATGCTTGAGTAAAATAGGCCCAATGAATTAAACAGAATAATTTTCATTTGCTTTGACAGACTAGAGGTGGGGGCCTTTAATCACTGGCTAATCTTGGAAGATATGACACAATCTTACCCATTACATCACAACCTGAAGATGTTAGTACCATGCATATTTCAAAGCATTTACAGACCTACATCATCAGACATCGGTCAAAGGAAGAGAAAGGAGAAGAGACGGGAGAAGAGACGGGAGAAGAGACGGGAGAAGAGACGGGAGAAGAGACGGGAGAAGAGACGGGAGAAGAGACGAGAGAAGAGAAGAACTTATTTCAAAGTTCAGGCCATTAAAAGGTCTTATATTCTCATTTTATTTTAACATAGTTTGTAACAACACTAAGCATTTTCTGCCAGGGGCAACAGCCTTATACATCACTTGCTGTAGCCTCTCTGATTTCTTTGCTCTTGACCCAGGTTCCTATTTGCAAGTCCCTTAAGGGACTGCTCATGTTTCCAAGCTATAAAACGCTGTCTGGTTTAGAGCAGATATCCATCTTCCTTAAAAACACTCACCATTCTCCAGCAATATTCCCAATTAACTTAGGGCAAAGCTTTACAGCATTTTGGCTGCACTACAGAACAGTGCTGCAAAATTACATTCCTAAGAGGATGGCTTCCCATTAGTGATGTATTTACTATTGCCACTACATGCAATCAAGCCATCATTTATATAAATCTTCCCTTGCAAAACTAGTGTTTGTATTCAATGCGTTCAAGCTGTTCCTACTGTCACTGTGAAAATAACAAAATAACAGTATTCTCTCTTTTGTGGATAGGGATAGAGAGAGTGATGTCACGATGAATTGTAGGAGATGAATAGCCAAAAAAGCTTCAGAAGCCTGCATGGATTTGTCAAAAGGACATTCCACACATTCTACAGGAGAAAGGACCTAGAGGATGCCTCTGAGGTGGACAATGTGCTCTGACGTTTGTCTTATGCAACCTACAAACCTGAAGGTAGAGATGGGGGTCCATTTATAGTTTCTCCTTGTCCATCCACTTCTTGTCTCCCTGTTGAGCAAGAGAAGTGTTCACAGAGGGTGCAGGGTGCTACCACACTGCCACCAACACCACAGACTCATCCTGCCTGTACAAACACAGCCACCTCTCAGGGGTTCCAGCCAGCTTGTTCCTGCTTCAGGATCAGCTCTTTTTGTGTCATCTCTGAAACATTCCTTTCCCTGATTTAAAAAGAATTTTTTTTTTTTGCACCCAGTTTATTTTAAAAAAGCTGTAATAAACTGTGCAGGTTGGGAAATTTCATCAGAAGAAGTTTAAGGGCAGCTGAAATAAAAAAGTCCACATTTTGTCTCAAGCAACTCTGCCAACATTACTTTCAAGTATATTACATGTTACAGCCAGCCAGTATTATTTTATTTATATCCTATTAAAGATGGTATTCAAATTTAAACATCTGCAAGGTGTTAAGCATTCTCAGCAAAATTCTCTGTAAGCACAACTCCCACCAGCCACAGATGGAGAGGAGGGGGCTGAGAAGTACATTGCAAGAGTCATTCTTGAGTACATTTAAATTTAATTCCATTTTGATAAGCGTTGTGGTTTGGGGCTACACAATCACACTCCATATTTAGAAAGTTGACTCTTAGAGCAGCTTAAAGTTACACTTCAATTTCTCTTGAAGGTCTATATTTCTAAAGTACTTTGTGTCTATTTAAGAAGGTCCACAGTATAAAACCCATCATAAAATCCATAAAAGCAGGAGACCACAGTATAAAGCCTGTTATCTTCTCTGTATAAGTTTGATTTGAAAGCAAAGCAGCTTTCAGCTTTTGGAATCTAATGTTATCTTGTGCCAATGGGGTGGATTCTACATGGGGAATGCTTTGTGTATGATTAAGATTTATGCAGAATATAGATTGTTTCTCACTATAAGTCATTGCTTGGGGGTTTTATTGACTGAATAATGATGTACTCCTGCTAGATTAAATTGGGGGTTTAGCCAAAATAAAATGTCAAAATAGAGACAATCTCTTCTTTAACATATCCTTGAAAAAATGTGAGAGCCACGTCTCAGAAAGTGTCCTGTATTGCTTAGTAAGCTACTAAATTAAAGGAAGAGGAACTATACAATCTGAAAAAATATTTCTTTTTTTTAAATAACTTTTCTATCAACTCTGTTTAGAAAGATAGGACCAATCTAGTCCAATCAGACCATAGCAGTCAGAATATTAACAGTGCAAGCAGCTTCATTGGGAAGACACATGCTTGCACCTAACTCAGACTGACAGCTTGCAGTCACTGTAAATCATAAATTAAAACTATACATATTCCTCACAGTACTATTTCACCAATTACCAAGCATGGCATCATAGCAGAAACTTTAATATGTATTGTACAATATGTAGCACAACTGAGTCCTGATCCCTGCATGGGGAAGAAGGTTACACTCATTAAAAAAATAATAGAACATGAGAATCTATGTTGCAACACTTGTAGACAACTTCATGAGTTATCCTCAAATTAGAAGCTTTCTAGAGATCAAAGGAACACAACATATCAAAGCTGCTGATGTACAACAGAGGTTTAAAACACTAATCTACATTCTGAACATCAACACAAAGACACATGAGTGTAAATGCATCCTCTGAGCTCTCAAGCTGCTTGGGCTAAATTCACTTTCAGGAATTATTGAGCAGAAGTGGTGTGGGGTTTTTCTGAGGTTGGTTTTTTGTTGTGTTTTTATTTTTTCAAGAGTTTTTAATTCTGTGGTTTTGTAAATCTTCAAAAAAATTTACTTCTCTAAACTGAGAGCAACATGAATCCATAAAAAGATGTACATTAAAAAAAGCCTTCCAATTAATATTTTGCCTAGAACACTACTAATCTGCAACTAACAACTTTTAAAAATTTAAAATTATTATGCACCATGTGTTCAGATTCTAATGACATCTCAGAATTCAAGGCAGCTTAAATCAATTTTTCACAAGTATCATTAAGTTAAAAATGTCCACTGGCTAGAGATCTCAAGATACAGACAAAATATGCTTTGTATGATGATAGACAAGTCAGACATTCTAGTGAAGTCAAAGTTATCTCAACAGAATATCTAAAGGCTTTAATATTAGGCTTGAGGAGATGGTTCAGTTTGCTATAAGGACAATAATAACCCGCATCTGAGAGCCCAATGGGGTCATTTGCTCTTGCAGTATTTTATTTAATTATCTTTTAGCAGAATAATGTAACAATATTTCATCATCAAAAAATTAAAAGTGTCAAATTTACTAAGTAACAAACACCAAAACCCCCCTGCCAGATAACTCACTCTGAATGATAAGTAGTTGGGAGGCACAACCAAAGCTTGCTGAGGTTGTAGTTGCACCCCAGAGCCTGTCCACAAGCTGTCAGTCCAAGTTAATGATTTTGATATTTTGAAAACCCCATGTCTCTGAAAATAGGGGGCATCAACCATCCTGAAGAGCCAGGCTTCAAGGCAGCGTTGGAGAAAGAATATCTCAGCACATTTCCACTGATTTAATACTACTATTTTTCTGTCCAAATTACAGCAGAGCCTTCAAACTGCAAATGAGATCATAGCCAAATTATTCTCATTATTATAACAAACACAGAGTGTGCCTTTGCTCCAAAGGGCTTAAGATCATATGTTGAGACAGCACAGAAGGAAAATAAAGTACTATATCCTCACTTTAATGATGCAGAACTGAAGCACAGAGTGTTCAAGTGCACTCCTTGGGTATCACACAGATCTTTGTGCACTGATACCTTCATGCCCCTACCCTCCTCTTTCTTTAAAGACATTTCTTGTAGGAGCTTCAAAAGGAGTGTGCCAGGGTAGGTTCCTCCCTCAAAGAGCAAATAATAAAGACGGAAGGTGATGTGAGTAGTCTAAACCAGGTATTTTAATAACTTCCCTCATTTATGGTTTGAGAGAGACTAATTAGGCTCTAAGGATCACAAAGGATTACAAGAGTATTTTACAACACTAAATAATGGTACTACACAATTACTTAAAATTTCACTTTCTGAAATACAATTTCCTTAGTGTGTGTAGGACGGGAAAATGAACAGAAAAATAAATGGAGTTCTAGCACATGGTTCATTAAATCTTAGGCTGAGCTTGAATTATTTTTCAAAAAAAGAAATGTCCATTACAGCACTACTTGTTGATTTAGCCACTGAAGTGATGTATTAAGAGCAACAACTCTGGGCAGAATGACAGTAATTGCCTGTACTGCAATAAAAGCACAGAAATAATCCCAGCATAACACATCAAGAAAATCTTAAGCATGGTGAAACAAAATTACTCTGTATTTTCTTCAAGCTTTATTTATTTGGATGTTCTTTCCTTGAGCAACTGAGGAGTTTTCTGCACAGAGAAACTGGTAAAAATCACACTGTGAAAAGAGCAGGGTGAGTTAGTTGCAGATTCTGTGGAATTTTCTCTTGCCATGTTGATGTTCTCTATAATGCATGAGCTCTTCCTTTCCATACACCAAGGACAAGATTTCCATTTATAAGAAAAACAAAAGAAAGAAAGAAAGAAAAAAAAATATATATATCTGCTCTTTAAATTCCTCCTGTATTTAGAGGCAATCTATACAATTCCCATTTTCCACTAGCCCACTGTCAGAAGAGAAACTCATGTCCACATAACAGCACTTCTAGGGCTATTTAAAACCCTGTCATAGATTCACTTCTGTACCTCAGTGGACAAAACAGTAATTCCTTAGCAATATAATATTGTTCATTTATCTAAGTTCTAATAAAATCTTTTCTGCCTCAATAGTGTATAAGCTCAAAAATTTTTTCATCAAAGTTTGGCCTATCAATAATTTGCCTCACCTAAGTAATGTCCTTCTCTGATCCTTGATTGCTTAATATTTTGAGGGATTTCCTCTTTGTTCTGCACTATTAAAATATTTCATTTGCTAAGTCTTTGGGGTTTTTTTCTCAAGCATCCCTCTTCTTTTGAATGTATGTTCATAGTCACAAAACTCCAAAGTGGCCACTTTCTGCTCAGTTTAAATAAAATGGGCTGATATCTCATCTGGCTTATCTGAAAGCTCAAAAAATATCCGTATATCAATTTCACATTCTATCTGTCTAAAAACAGCTTAAGCTACATTTCGACATGTTTTTCCCTTCCTGTTTCAACTGGTATATTTGTCTCAGGTTCACTTATGGAAATGGTTTGGATATTTCTGAAACACATTTGGTTTAGAGAGAAATGTTATTTGCCTCACATCCAGCATTATTTTCCCTCACGTCTACCATCTGTAATAGCAGAAGATTTCACACGTGAATAACCTGTGATTGATTTTACATTGATTTTAAAATACTTTATGATCTTTTTATTCCTGGTCTTTTAGCTTCTAATAAATTGCACACTCCATTCCATTAAGCTAAAATTTTCTAGTAATGGAGATTTTTTCTTAGTCTAAATTCCCAAAGCATTTAGAAAGTCTGAAAATAGTTAAAAGCATAATTAAAAAGAAAAGCATCCAATTATGAGCTCTGCACCAACTTCAAAAGACAAGGAAATAAACTTGAGGCTCCTAGGACAAAAATTTATATCATAATTCCTGGACATCCCCAAATTTAACAGTTCCTGCAGAATCTCTTCAGGCCAACAAGAATTTTTAGAAGCTCAAGCCTGATGTGTACTTTGTCCTCACACACAGCTGAAGGAAGGGTTAATTTGAAGAGAAGATTCAACTAAGGCAGATCTCAGACAAAAATCCCTGGGACTGTGATTCCAGCCACCTCTGATAACTCACGTCTCCAAATGAAGGCCCAGATTGATATGTAAATGCAGTTTTTTGTTTATAATACACAGGTAGCTGACAGGAATAATTGTAGTAACTTTTATATTTTTTTTTTACAGCAGACATTTATCAAGAACTTAATTATCTGAATACCAAGACAGGAAAAAGGGAGGAAAAAAACAAACAACCACCAAGCAAAAAAACCTCCAACAAAAAAAACTTTCAGAGAAGGAAAAAATAATATGGTATGATGATTAGGAAAGTACTTAACTTGCAGGAGATAATTTGACATCAACAAAAAGAGCAGTGACATCAGAAGCAGCCAGAACCTCATTAGTCACTAAGGAGAAGTTTTGCACAAAAGACAAAGACTTCACAAAACAACAGAACCTCCTGGTGAAACGAGAGTGGCCCCAGGTCTTTCATCATTCAGGTTGTTCCCTGTACCATATGGTCAAAAATAATAAGCTTCTAAACTAACTCATTAAGGGAAGAGCTTAGAGAAGTAGAGTGAGACGTCTGGCCTCACACAAGAGCAGCCACCACGTTCCCCATCCAGATAACTCCCTTCCACATGAGGGTTTCAGAGGCAAAAACATTCTTTAGTTTATTTGTAGCAAAGCCTGATTCTTATAATTTTCACACAGACTCAGGCACATAAAACCTACTCATTATGTCTGACTCTTGCAAGGAAAAGGATGACATAGTTATTGTGGTTCCTTTATTTTAACCACTGGAAACTGCTTAGGTGCTGGTAAGTGGTATAACATGGAGAAAGAGATTTAAAGGTTTGAAAGAGATTTAAAAGACAAGTTAATTCCTTAAAGAACTGGGAAGATCAACTGAGATGGGATTTATTTCTTAAGACTGCAGGGATGCAAAGGAAACTAGAAACTGCAGCTGCTGGGATTGTCTGTGGTCTGTAACATGTTTAGCACTATGGGATAGACCAAGAATGTACATTTGAACTCATGCTTACATGAAATATGGAGGTGAAAGCTGAATTTGCTTGTATGGACAGCCTGCAGTCACAGACTTGCACATTTTTCTGACAAATAAAACGCAAAGCAAGAAAAAGAGCAGAATTTCCTTATTGCTAATACAAGCCATAGAAAAATACCATTTATAGATAGATAGATTTAGATTGGAT
>VYZX01012500.1:0-10520 GCA_013401335.1 Brachypteracias leptosomus
GTGTGTAGGATCGCTGGGATCTGTAGGGTGCTGTAGGTCAGGGATGGGGTGCAGGTTGGGTTTTGGGGGGATCTGTAAGGGGGCATGGGGTTGCACAGGGAGTTTTGGTGGTGTGGGATTCTGTACAGTGAGGATGAGGTTGTGGAGGTGGTCGGTCTGTAGGGCGAGGATGGGGTGCAGGTAGGGTTTTGGAGGTGGGGGGGTCTCTAGGGCGAGATTGGGGTGAAGACAAGGGGGTGCAGGAATCTGTAGGGCGGGAATAGGGTGCAGGTGGGATAGGGGGTGGTGCAGGGGAGGTGCGAAGGGGCCCGAGGGGGCCCTGTGCTGCGCTGGTCCCAACATCTCAGGGAGCTTTGGATGTCCCGGGGGACTCCTGGGGGCTGCGGGTGTCCTGGGGGAGGCCGGGGTTTCTTAAGGGTGTCACAAAGCCTTTGGGTGTTCCTGGGCTTCTGGGAAGGGGTCACAAACGCCCCAGGACACTCTGAGGCTCCGGGGAGCAGGGGTGGGGGGGTGGTCGCGAAGTCCCCGGCGCTGCAGAGGCCGCGGCGCGCCGCCAGGGGGCGCTGTGAGGGGAGGCAGAGCCGCGGCCAGGGTCGCCAAGGCGACGGGACAAGGGAGGTGGGAAGGGGGCGAGGCCTCCGCGCCGTTGCCGTGGCGACGGTGGGCGGGGCTAAGCATGGGGGCGGCCCCGCCCTCGTCTGGGCTGCGCATGCGCGGGCGGCCCCGTGCGGTCCCGGCCCGGTCCCGGTCCTGGTGATCCCGGCGCGGTGCGGAGGGAGCTGAGCGGCGGGAGGAGCGGCCGCGGCCCGAGCTCGGTGAGTGCGGGGTGGGAAGGGAGGGGAGAGGGTGGGACACACACCGGGCAGCAGCGCACCGGGCCGCCGCCGCCATCGCTCGCATCCCGGTACCGGTCGTCGCCTCCCCCCACCACCACCGCAGCCCCGGGACCGAGCGGGGGGTGGAGAGTCTGGGGTGGAGTGGGGGTGTCCGTTTGGTAATAGAGCGGCAGTGACAGGTCGGGGGGCCTGGGGATGGGGCGGCCCTGCCGGCCGACCCCCGGGGATGGAGCGGCCGTCACCGGGGAGGGGGGGAAACCGGGGGATGATGGAGCGGCCGGGGCGGAGGGGTCCCGCGGGGCCGGTGGCGGCGGGGTCTGGCCTGACTCAGCGACGGCCGCCCCTGCGTCCCGGTTGCGTCTCCCGCAGGGCCGCGGCCCCGGTAGGGCACAGTTACGGTACGGCACAGGAACGGCACGCCGGGAGCTGTAGTCCCGGCACCGGCGGGGCCGCCCGGTATGGCGCAACGCCGGTTACCGGCCATCACCACCGGTTACCGGCCATCACCGCCATTTACTGGGCATCATCCGGGGGACCCCCAGGGCTCAGCGGGTCCTGTCAGGCCCGGGTCGCCGCCGGGTGCGGGGTTCGCGGTGCTGCCTGCCCCGTCCCGCGGGCAGCGGAGTGCCGATACGGGGTGATGCTCCTGGGACGGGTGGGCAGAGCCTCCGTGGCACCGGCTTGGCCAGAGCAGTGCAGGACGGTGAGGCCGGCGGCGCGGTGACCTGCCCGAGCGTGACGCGCTCTGGTCCCTCATCCTCATGGCGGCACGGTGACAGTGACGGTGGCTCCGGCACGGTGCCACACCGGGGCTGAGCAGAGCACGGACAGCCTTTTGCAGGCAGGACGGCAGCGTGAGCACCAAACGGTGCCCACTCCGGCACATGCCAGGATGGAGGGGACAGTGCCTTTCCTGGTGTTCCCCATCAGGGGACATCCAGCCCCATCTCCCACCGATGACCTTCTTGCCATGCGAGGAAGAGCAGGTCTATGGTGTGGGGTGCACAGACCCCGGTGCCACCAGAGCTCCCTGGTGTGTCACCAGGGTGACTCCCTCCCATTGCATGTGTGAGGATACGGTGTGGGACAGCTCTCCCCGGTGAGCAGCGCTGGCACATGGTGCCTCTCCTCAGGGCGCTTGGCCAGCACTGGTGAGGCCAGCACTGCCGAGCAGTGGCACAGACCTGCCGGTGGATGTCCCTGCCCCATGAGTGCCCATGAGTGGCTCTCCCCACGCCAGCTCTGACAGCCGCTCAATTTGAATCATCAAAAGGCAATCAGCATTAATATTTCAGGGATGCTGTGCGGGATAAGGATGCCGGCGCGGGGGGAGCAGGCGCGGTGGGAGGCGCTGCCGGCGGCACCGCGCTCTGCACATGCTCCTGCCGCTGCTATTTCAAGTTATTTAGGTTAGCAAGAGTGGAGCTGCTGGAGGACCCCCGAGGCTGGGCCAGCCTGCCCCTGCTCCACCGCGTCCCCGTTAGCTGTGCACCGTGGCTGTGCCAAGCACCGCCGGCGGGAGCCATGAGCTCCCGGTGCGTGAGCAGCTGGTTTCCCTCGCCGTGGGCTGGGACGGACGCTGCCACTGGCTAAAGAGCTGGGAAACCGGGAAAGGTGCTGGAGGGTGGACGTGGCGAGGAGTTGGGTGCTGCCTATTCTTGCTATACCCACTTGCCACGCATGGGCTCCACTGTGGCACGGCACGGCAACACTCCCCTCGGGGTAGGGGGAAGCGGCACTGGGGGGAACATCTCTGATGAGCGGGGGGCTGGGGGTGAGTGTCCATCACTGCCGGCACCCGGGCAACCCTGCCCGCTGCCTGCCAGCTGCCAGATGAGCCGGGCAGCACCGCGGCAGCTCTGCACGCTGCTCAGCCCCCGCTGGGTTGTCTGCCACCCCCCTCGCGTATTTGTCACTTGAGAAGCCACCGGGACGGCTCCCAAAATAGAAGCCGCGAGTCGCAGCCGCACAGCTCGCCCCGGCACAGCCGTGCTGCCGGGCTGGTGCAGGCGGCGAGGGGCCAGCACTGGCCTACGGCCTCGGTGGGCAGCACTGCCCATCCGCCTCCCGGGCAGCTGCAGCAGCACGCAGTCAGTGCCAGTGCCCGGCCTTGGCAGCCGGCACTGGCACCGCCGCCTCGGCGCTGAGCAAACCCGTCCGGCGTGGCCTCATTCTCCTCTCGCTTTGTTTGGCCAGGGCGCACCGGCCCCGGCCCGGCGAGGGCTGCGGCGTGGGACGCCGGTGCCCGCCGCCATCTCCCCGGCAGCGTCGGTCGGCGCGAGGAGCCAGGCTGGACGAACCTCTCCGCGCCCCGGCAGCGCCGGCGGGACGGGGCAGAGACACGCGCCCGACTGTTTTGTTCGCCGTTGGGCCTTGATTAGCAGCTCGGCGGCCGGACAATTAAAATGCAGCGGTAAGCGTCCCCCCCCATGCCCCGTCAGCACGGCTGGCCGGGCGCCCGGCACAGGCAGCACGGGGCAGGGGGGGCTGCCCAGCATGGCAGAGGCTGCGTCCCGGACCCCCACATCCCCCCACACTGCAACCTCCAGAGGTACAACTGGCATCGAGGGCGCTGCTGAACCAGCTGCTGCTCCCCAGGGACCCTGTGCCGAGCTCTGTGCCAGAATGAGCTCCTCTCCCTAATGCTTGCCAGGAATCGGGGATATATTCTTTATTTTTATTATTTTTCACAAGTCTGGCAGCAGAGGCAGTGTGTGAACTGGCCGGGACGGAGGCTCGGTGCCGTGGGCGCGTCCATCACCCAGCGTCGGGGCCGGAGGGCTGCTGGAAGCGTCAGCTTCCCTGTCATTATGGGGCGTGCTTGGCGTTGTGGTGAAGGACTTTGAAGCCTGTTGTGGCATTTCAGAGGGTGGGAAGAGGCTGGGTGGCACCGCGTGCCCCCGCCAGCTGCCCCGCCTCACCTCCAGCTGCTCAGGGCTGTGCCGTGTTGGTGCTCGGTGGTGCCGTGTGCCAGTTCAGGGTCAGGGTGCGTGGTGGCGTGTGCTGGAGCTGGGGTGTGGTTGCCAGAGGTACGCCAGCAAGCGGCTGGCGTGGTGACACCGAATTCATCCTGCTGTGAAACCCATCCCTGTGGCTGCCAGCACGGGCCTTGGCTTGCTTTGGCAAAGGGGAAGCTGTGGCTGCACCAAGACGTGGGGCACCAATGCCAGCAGCTTGCTGGGAAGCATGGTGGAAATCCCAGGGGATGAAGAGTGGGGGTGCAGGTGCTCCCTTCTACTTTGCATGATGATGAGGAAGGTGCCAGGCTCAGCCCTTGCCTGGCTGAGGTTTTTGCCAGGGCTCTGCTGTGATGGTGCTGGTGCTGGCGCTGGGACAGCATCGGGGACTGCATTGTGCCCAGAGCCACATTCGGAAGGTGCCTTCCCAGGCTGTTCACCACCTCGACTGCCCTGGTCAGGGCCTGCCTGTTTGGCACTGCAGACCTGGCCATGCCAGGCACACCGCAGTGTGGGGCTGGGGGGCTCACTTGTGGAGCTGTGCCCACCATGGTGCTAGCTATGTCTCCCCCATCCTGCATGGCATGCACCCCACGGCGTGCACCCCCGTAGCAGGGTGCCGGGAGAGGCTGGAGAGTCAAGTCCAGGCATGCCGTGCATCCCCCCCCTAATTCAAGCGTGGCAAGACCTGGCCCCCATAACTTGCCGTGGTGGCTGGATCCAGCACCCAGCCCCGGCTCGATGTGCACAGGGTGCTGGCAGCTGCTCCTGACTATTTCGGGAAAGGACGGCGGTGGTGGAGGGGGTGTCCACTGGCTCCTCGCCAAGGGTGGGCAGGCAGCCCCCTGCCCACTCGGGCAGCCGGGCAAGCGCCGCTGTTTTCCCGGCTGCTCCCACCGCGGCGGCCGCACCGCAGTGCGCGTGGCTCTGGCGCTGTGCCGCACATGACTCAGCTTCGGTGCTGCCGGGGTGGGGGGAACCCCCCCAGCTCATACCCCAGCCCACGACGGATGGCATGAGGCCGTGTGGATGGGCAGTGTGGCCGGTGGCTTTGGTCCTCCCCAGGCAGCAGGACAGTGCCCACCACACCATGCCGGGGATGCTGGCGACAGCCACCGTGGCCTTGTTTCCAGCTGCTCCAGTGGCTAAAAATACCGGCACCCCCCCGTCTGCGTGCTGGTGACACGGCCCTGGGTGGGGTGGAACGGGATGGAGGGCTGGGGGTCCTGGGGGGTGGGCTGGCTCAGCTGCCGGAGATGGTTCAACCGGCCAGAGTGTACGGCTGTGCCGGCATCACCGGTGCTGAGTCATGGCAGTGCCGAGGCCGTGAGTGGGGGGGAGCTGCGGCCACCAGCACCTTCCCCCTTCGCAAGCAGCAGACAGCACCCCACGGCCCCCTCACTGTTACACCCACAGCCTCCATCTGCTTGGGGACAGGGGTGGCCCCGTGTTCCTCCCCACTAGGTGCAGGGTGCTGGTGTGGCACAGGCAATGTCCCCCCAGCCCCACACTGGGCTGTGGCAGCAGGAGAGCAGGTCTGAGGGGATGAAAGGAGGTTGGGGGGGATCTCCCCCCCCCTCTCCCAGAGCCCCTGGCCAGCAGCTGGGGCCAAGCCCCGCAGCCCCCCCTTGCCAGGGAGTGGGAAGCGGATTAACGCTGCTGCTGTTGCTGTGCGGGTGGGGCATGGGGTGGGATGGGGACCCCTGCTCTCGGTGGGGGGTGGGATGGGGATCCCGCTCTTGCAGCATGGCTGATCCCCACTCTCAAACATTGGGTGGCAGCCGGTGAGATGGTGCCTCAGTGCCCCCCCCCCCCAGGCACTGAGGCACAGGTCTCCCCAGTGCTGTGCCATGGCACAGCTCCGGCTGTGGGGTCTCTGTTGCAGCGGTGTTAGGGCAGAGCCCTCCGCCATCTGCGAGTGGGTTTGCAGCCGGCAGATGTTGCCCCTCTAAGCCCTGCTCTAATGGACCCCGATCCTGGCCCCAGCAGATTAGGGCTGCAAGGGGGGGGCCGTAAGCTGCTTATGGGCTGGCCCCCGGGACCACGCGCAGGGATGGAGCTGTGCCCCGGCACAGGGGCAGTGCCCTCGGCGGTGCCCGCATCCCACCAGGACCCCCTGCCTGTCAGCCACATCCTGCCCCACATCCGTGTCCTGCGGTGGGTCCCCGTGACCCGGCTGCCCCAGGGCTCTGCCCCCCCTCCCCGTGCCAAGGGTCTGCCTGGCTGGGTGGGATGCCACAGGGTTGCTGGGGTCCTCCCACCACCACCATACCTGGAGGTGCAGCTGGGGTGGGGAGTCCTCGGTGTCCTTGGCTTGGTGTCACCTGGTGTTGGAGCCTGGGTGGGACGGACACCTTGAGTCCTGCCACCCCCAGTATGGGGCTGGGGGGCACACTGGGGTGGCAGTGCCAGCATGACACCTGTCTCTCAACAGCTGGGGCATGGCCGTCAATGTGTACTCGACGTCGGTGACCAGCGAGAACCTGAGCCGCCATGACATGCTCGCCTGGGTCAACGACTCCCTCCAGCTCAACTACACCAAGATCGAGCAGCTCTGCTCAGGTGGGATGTGGGTCCTGGTTGGGGGCTGGTGGGGATGGAGGGAGGGAGAGAGGGAGGGAGGGAGGGAGGCATGGGGGGAGGGATGGATGGTGGCCAGGTGCTGCTGGCCCCCCCTGATGCCGCAGTGTGTGCCCGGCACAGGGGCTGCCTACTGCCAGTTCATGGACATGCTGTTCCCCGGCTGCGTCCACCTGCGGAAGGTGAAGTTCCAGGCCAAGCTGGAGCACGAGTACATCCACAACTTCAAGGTGCTGCAGGCTGCCTTCAAGAAGATGGGAGTGGACAAAGTAGGTCCATGGGAGTGGTTGTGGGTGGCAGTGGCGGGGGCCGTGCCAGGAGGGCAGCTCCACCAGCCCCTCTGTGTGTATCTCCCCACACCCTTGCCAGATCATCGCAGTGGAGAGGCTGGTGAAGGGCAAGTTCCAGGACAATTTCGAGTTCATCCAGTGGTTCAAGAAGTTCTTCGACGCCAACTACGACGGGAAGGAGTACAACCCACTGCTGGCGCGGCAGGGCCAGGACGTCGCGCCCCCTCCAAACCCAGGTGATCACATCTTCAACAAACCCAAGAAACCCATTGGCACTGCAGGTAATGTCCGGGTCCCCCCTACCCGACACCCGGCGAACGCTGCTTCCCTGCCCTCCTGCACCCCACACCATGGCCAGGCGTCCCCTCCCCTGCACCCCACCGCCCCTCCCTGCCTGCACCCTGCTCTGCTGCCTGCCTGCCTGCAACCTGGGGGGGTCCTGCAGGGACACCCGGGGTGGAGGGACCCTTGGCTGCCTCCATCTTCCTGCTCACCCCAGTCTTGGGGGTGGTTTGTCCCCCTAAACCCTCCCGCCATGGCTGCCACCCCCCACCCCGTGCATCTGGGTGATGTTTTGTGAGCATCATGGGCTCCATGTGCCCAAGGGCTGGACCCCCCCAAATCCTACAGCAAAGCCTGGCCAGGCCATGAGCACCCCCCAAGGAGGGTCTGCCAGGGGAAACTGAGGCAGGGGGGAGGCTGAGGACAACCCAGAGTCATGGCTCAGCCCTGAGTGCTCTGCCTACCCCTGCTTCTGCCTCCTGGCCCAGCAGGGTGGGGGTCCCCACCAGTAACCCCCTATCCAAGGCTGGCATTAACCCGTTGGTCCCCATCTGCTGTCAAGTTCCCCAGAGGACCTCTCCCACCGGCCCCAAGAACACACCGAACCCGGCCCGCCTCAGCAACGTCCCCAGCGGCATCCTCCGGAAAAACTCCCCTGCGGCCCGTAATGGGGGCACCGAGGCCGACGCACAGATCCTGGAGCTCAACCAGCAGGTAGGCAGGGCCAGGGGACACCAGGGGTGGGAGTGGGATGATGCTGAGCCCCCCGGCACAGGAGGATTTGGGCTAAGGGCTCCCTGTCCCCTCCCCTGCAGCTGATGGACCTGAAGCTGACAGTGGACGGGCTGGAGAAGGAGCGGGATTTCTACTTCAGCAAACTGCGGGACATCGAGCTGATCTGCCAGGAGCACGAGAACGAGAACAGCCCCATCATAACCGGCATCATCAGCGTCCTCTACGCCACGGAGGTGAGGGTTGGGTGCTGCTGCTGTCCCCCTCCCTGGGACCCCCAACCCCCAATCAGGCTCTCTGGGCTTCCCTGAGATGAGACCCCCCCCTTCCACAGGATCGTTGAGGTTGAAAAAGACCTTTAAGATCATTAAAAGTCCAACTGTTAACCCAGCACTGCCAGGGCACCACTAAACCAGGTCTCTCAGCACCACATCTCCATGGCTTTGAAACCCCTTCAGGGATGGGGACTCCACCACTGCCCTGGGCAGCCTGGGACAGCCCTTCACAACCCTTGACACAAAGAAATTGTTCCTCATGGCCAACCTAAACCTCCCCAGTGCAACTTGAGGCCATTTCCCTTTGCCCTTCCCAGTGGCTGCTCCCACTCTCCAGCCTCATTCTCTCCCTGGGGTGGGTTTGGGGTCCCCTGCACCATGCTGGAAGAGGTTGTGGGGACAAGACATGAGCCTGGGCTGACGGCCACCCTTGTTCCCACTGCTAGGAGGGCTTCGCCCCACCAGAGGACGACGAGCTGGAGGAGCAGCAGCCAGAGGACCAGGATGAGTACTAGCCCCGGCACGCTCCCTCGCCCCGCGCCGCCCCGCGCCGTTCCCCCACCATAGACATTCGAGGTCTCTGAGCCCGTGTGCCTCGCCCTGCACTGTCACACGCTATCACGGTCTCCAGCAGCCGAGCCCGCGGCCTCGGCATCCCACAGCTCTGGTGGCAAGCCACCCTTCTCCATCATCAGTAGATGTCCACCCAGCGAGGAGCGCGGCTGGACCTCCGGCTGGGGGGTGGGCGCGGGCTCTGGTCACCGCACCCGGGGCCCAGCCCTCATCACTCCCACCCCGTATTTATTTCTGTTGTCCCCTCCGGTGCGAGTTGCCGTGGTGCCCTCGCCTGCCCCGCTGCATAAGAGCGAGAGGGAAAGACCCGAGTCCTCTTTTTTGGGGTGATTTTCCCGGGATGGAGTGCGCTGACAGCCCCAGGGATGGAGCCGGCGGCCCCGGGACCACCTCACAGGGCTCGGTGCCCACCCAGCAGCCTGCGGGGAGGAGGAAGAGAAAGGTTTTGCTTCAGCTTCCTGGGAAGATGAAACCCCAGCCCAGCTGAGGACGTGGCCACCAGCCTGTGTGGTCAGGCGAAGGTAGCGGTGGGGGGGACCTGGCCACCACCAGCCAGGACAGAGGATCCCAAAGTGGGAGTTCATGGGCCCCCCTCCCCTCGCCTGTGGCCCCCAAGGCCCCCCCCCCGTGGGGCACTGGGGTGGGTTTGCCGAGAGCGGCAGCCAGCGCCCACCCCGGCCATCGTCCCCCCCGTCGCATTGCTTGTCTGCGCCATCACTCCGGTTGCAAAGCCTGCATCTGTGTTTAAGTTTTATTTAAAATAAAACTCGTGTGGTTAAAACGTTGTCCTGGCCCAGCTGCGGCCTGGCTCTGGGGTGGGGGNGGCCGGGCTGGGGGGGGGGGGGGGGGGGGTGGGGTATGGGGAGCAGGACCACAGAGCATCCCCTGGGGTGAATCCTGCTGTGGGGTGGGGGTGTCCTTGGTCCAGGCCCCTTCATCACTTGAGGAATCCTCCAGTTTGGAGTAACGTGGGGCAGGGGCGGTTCTGTTTAAATTTTACTCAAGAATTTATTGTGAGTTTTGTTTCAAAGCCTCCAGCTCCTCTGGGTACTGCCTGTGGGTGAGACCACGGGCGATGGTGGTCAGGGTGTGGGTAATAGTTCTAGAATCATAGACTCATTAAGGTTTGTGCTGCTCGCTCTCTTCTTCCTCAGGCCAACACCAAACTCAGCAACATCCCCTCAGTATAACTTCATCTTTTATTCTTCATCTGTTTGCTCTTCTCCATCTCCAATCAGCCAAGGGGGAACACACCACTGAGAGAGAGCTCAGCAAGCTGCCCCCAACAGGAACTCTCTTCAAACTGATCAGCTGCTTAGTGCTTCTCCCAAACTAGTAGATTTCTGGTTGATAGCTCTCTAGCCTCACCCACCACCCCAGCCATGATCACCTGGGGGAAGGCAGGGCCTCACACAGCTGGGCCAAGTTCTGCCTCTAGGACCTTGGGGAACCACTTGGGGAACAAAACATGTTCCTGGGTTGAGACTCATCCATAGGTCAATTCCAACTTGGGGCCCACAGCCCAGGCCCCAGCACTTCAGGTTGGAAAAGATCATCAAGTCCAACCATCAACCCAACACTGCCATGACCACTAGACCATGTCCTGAAGTGACATGTCTACATGTTTTTTGAACACGTTCCAGCACTTGGAGGGGTTGCCCCTCCAGGCCACAGTCCTGGGAGCCCCAGGGGTGGGCAGGGAGTCCTCGGGGATGATCTGCAGGGAGTGTGTGGAGGGTGTAGGTGATATGGTGACCAAGGATCAAAGATGTGTCCCAACACCAGGGATGAGGTAAAGCCCTGTGGGAGCTGAGCGTCCCACAGTGGCAGAGCCATGGGCAGGGTGCTGTACATAGGGGACATGGTGACACAGGAGGTAGGAGAGGTGGAAGCACAGAATGTCTGTGTCATGCCTGGCTTTGGGGTCCTAGAGACCAGGGAAAGGCTAGAGCAGGAATGAGGAGGACTAGGACAAGGATCATCCCCCTGGGCTGG
>VYZX01012506.1:0-10766 GCA_013401335.1 Brachypteracias leptosomus
CTGAACCTTAAACGGAGACAAAAGGGAAGATCAATGAAGGTTTCAATGAGACTCAAAGTTTTGTTTCTCGTTCAACATATGAGAGGTTCATGTATCTACATTTTTAGGCTCAGTAGCACAGGGGCGATGATTTAGATGCCTTTTTAAGAATGTATATTATCTCCTCAGTGAACAACTTGGACATCATTGTGCTTATGCAGTTTGCATTGAGAGGCTTAGAGTTCTTAGAAAACAATGACGTTTAAAGAAATAATATTTTAGAAATCCGTTTTGTATGTTCATACTCTAATCCAGCCTACAGTCAGATAGGAGATTGTAATGTGAGTCATGTCAACTACATCGCAACATCTGCTTGCTTATTTTTGAGCCCAAGTGGGTTAGGAAAAGTCAGTAAATGGTAAAGACCATGAACACCTCTTCTGCATGTTTCAGTATACTCATCTCTGCTTGATTTCTGAATCAGATCTGTAGTATCCTGATGTCTGATGAAGGTTCTGGTTAAATTGCTAGCTATGGCATTTTTCTGCAAGAGCTGGATAATTGGCTATAGACGTTTCCAGTGCAGCCAAATGCAGGTTCTGGTATTTGGCTTGGAGACATGACTGCATTTAACAGCTAGAAATGTCAAAATGCAGTCATGTGGTATAGCTTATTTGTAATGCAAATCAAGTGTTGTTAAATATTCCTTTTGCTTATGTGAGGTGACTGCCAGGAATATGTGGGAATTATCTTAGCACAGGTTCTTTAGCATTAATCCAGAGAAATTTTAGTCTCTGCTCAGCTATCAGTTTTGCATTTTTGCTAGAGTCAAGAGGGAAGACCATAGCTCATCTCTTTAAATTCTTTTTTTTGGTTTTGTTTTGTTTTGTTTTTAAATAGTTCTGCTGGCAGAGATGAAGCAGTAGGGGTACATTAACTCCTTTCAACCCATTAACAGTCTGGACAACACATTTTGTCTCTGGAAACAGATACTTGCTACATACATGTACCTTTAACATACGGTAAATATATGTAAGGTCACTGTATGTAATTGCAAGAAGAACCTGCCAGAATTGTCAGTACAAGCCATAAGGATTTTAAGAAAGAATATTTCTTGCTGTGTTTTGTTTACAAATGCACAGAGTCAGTAATTAGTGTTTTGTGCTTCTCATGTTTAGCCTCCCTCTATCATGTGATTCTTGACTCATACAGCAAAATCCTGCCATTTCAAGATCTATGGGCTCCATTTGGGACCAGAATACTGGGTAATGATATTTGTTCCTAGTGTTCATCACTGTTTATGAGCCTCCTTGAGCAATTTCTGTGGGATCACAAGTTATATTGTTTGTGCAGTTTGCTAGAGCATCTGTATATGGTAATGAGATGAAAAAACAGTGAGTACAAGCACAAATCAAAGATTTACGTGGCCAATGTTATATGGCTTCTGTTTGTAAAATACATTCTCTGTATCAGGGCACTGGCAGTCCTGTACAGACAATCACAAAATGCATTTTCTAGCTTTCTCTATGTAATGTAAAACATGTTATGTTTTCACAAAAAAAAAATCTTTGGATAAAGTAGTGTTTTTTTTAAGAGAAACTTCACTGAAATTGGACACAAATATATTATTACATAGAAAGCAATATATTATTAAATGGCTGGTGTGAGGAGAATGTTTTGCTCAATGATATTGGTAAAGAGAAGAACCAGCACCTAAAACTAAAGCACTTAAAGAAAAATGTAAATGGTGCTGATTTGCCAACTTCAGTAGTGCGAAATTTTGGTAATGGGATATTCACTCTAATAATGGGTATATGTGGTAACAAGCCAAGGGTGGTGATTCCATTTTCTTCCATATTTTTCTTACCTTCTCATACTATGCTGCCCTTCTCAGAAGATTGGAGGAGAAATATTTTTGGTTAATTGAATACTTGCTTCTGAATGGTCTCAAGTGGGTTATAAAAGGATAGCAACCTCCCTAAGGTATAGGTCTATACAATACCACGACAGGATAGTGAAACTATAGTAAATTATGATTTCCTTCCATTAAAAATTGCATTGCATCTGGTACCCCCATTCACAAGAAGATATGCTGACTGTTTAGCTTGGCCTTGCTTTTCAAGTCCATATTAATGGTATTTTTTATAGTTGGTTTAGACAATTGGCAGCGGTTAACTTTAAAGTTAAGTGATATCATCTTTGTAGTTAATAATGGTAATCAAAGTTCTTTCATCTCCAGCTTTGACTATGAGGTTCATTTGTAGATGAATATGCATATTTTTCTAGTTTGCTTAGTTGTTACAGCTATTAACAAGCAGGTGGGTATAGTGTATGCCCTCGTTCCATTAACAGCTTTCTCCTGGCACTGTGTGCTGTGCTTATGTTCCGTTCCACCTGGAAAAGGAAATTGCAGGAATCGAGGGACTAGTGATGTAAATGATTAGTGACTGGAAATACTTCTGCATGAGAAAATTGAAAAGTTTAGCACTGCTTCTTACAAAGAAAGTAAATAAGTATAGAAAGTAGTAAATGAAAAGGTAGATTGCTGTTTCTCATGAAGAACTGCCTTTCTTTCACCAGATTGGCCCAACACACTGTTTAGTCAGACTCTATTGAGGTGATTGCAACCAATGTTTCTATGAATAAGGGTATTGAATTCTATAGATTTCCAGGATAATTTCCATAGAAATTGCTTGGGTTTATCCCTGCTCACTTCCACACTGTTTCACTGCAAGGCATGTGCATAGCTAAGGATCATAAAAATTGTTTGCATCTACAACTTTATACTCATGTACCTCCTGTACTCAATCAGAACTGCAATCAGCTGAAACTTCCATAAAAATTTGAAACAGAGATAATCAGACAGAGAGAATTTTTGTCTGTAAATTTGTCAATCTTCTTGATTAACTTGTACAAAGGAGAAATTATTTAAGAGAAATAAGATTCTGCTAATTACACAGAAAAACAATACAGTCTTTTCTTTGCTTCCTGAACCTTGCTTTCCATGTTGTTCTCTAATATTCTTCCATTCCATTGATAAACCAAGACACACCTTGGGCTGTACAGACTATTTTCCCCTGCCTGGCTGTTGTTTTTTCCCAGTGGGGGCGATAGTGACTTGGCCACTGATGAGTGATGAAAAGGGAGGGTTAGTCATGGCCATATCTGGATGCTGTGTGACATTCCTGCAGGTTAGGTAGCTCTGGGTTGCAAATCTCCATCCAAGAATAAATTTCATTTTATGTTTTGCAATAGCACAAAACAGGTGGGGGGCAAGGGAGCTCATAACATAATTTCAGATTGAATGAGTTTAATAGTGACATTCAATTCATTAAATAGAGAATTTTGTAAGTCGTCTTTTGTCTTGAATTTTCTGCTTAAATTTTCAGTAGGAATTAATTTAAGTGTGTTATTAAATATGTTAAATTCTTATTAAATAGAATGTGATCATGTCTTCATTTTTCATTGTTTTCAGCCATTAAGTGAAACATTTCTTTTTCATATTGGAGGAAAAAAAAAGAGGAGGAGGCCACCATGTCTATTTTAAGATGAAAAACATGTAATAAGTAGTTTGGAAGCAAAACCATAGAACTTAGTGTAAAGTTGCAGATCTGTTTCTCTGTTCTGATGAGATGTTAATGATTATTTCTTCCCTTTGTTCCTTCCTCTATTGGAATCTCCTGCCTTCACCTCATTTCCCTCTTCTGCTCTCCTTTTTTTTTAGTGCCTCCTCTCTTCTTTCTATGAATCATCTTCTTTTGTCCGATTAATGCCAGTCTTTTCTATCTCTGAGACATTGCTTTTATAGTTACATTACAGGTATGAAGTCTACAGCTGTTCTTGGTCCTTCCTTTCCCTTTTTAACATGACATTTGCCTGTTACACTAGGCACAGCCATGCTCATCTTCAGCCTCAGACTTGAAACAGCTAGTTAAAGTAAAAACTTCTAAAAGAAACAAATTTTTAAATGATAAATCCGAACAAATTTGCATTAGTAGCAAATAACCTGTGTCCCAGAATAAGAGAACAACAAACTAAGAAAGGAAATACTAATAACACACAAGTTAAGCAAACAGAACAAGAAAGGGAAAAATACCTTGAAATAATACCAGGTTTTCAACAGCTTTGATCCCCCTGTCTCCATTGCAGCTTGCAATATAAACACTCTTCATCTTTGAAAACATGATGTATCAAAGGTAAAACTCTTATCTAGATGTATTGACTTGCTTTGTCAATGGTCTAGAATGCCAAGAAGTTCTCTCCTCCACATCTGTCAATATATCTGTGCTTCTCATATGGCTTTTTAAAATTTCTTTTAAATTTTCTGGTGTCTAGGTTGGTTCTTTTAAAAAGCTATATCTTGGGAGTAAAGCAGCTGTAAGGTTTTTTTAATCTTTGCTTTGGAATTTACTGGTCTGTATTTAAAAAACTAAATAAAAAGCTTAAAACCTATTTTGAATCATAGATACTCCAAGAAAATCCATCAGTGGTTTTGAAACCTTTTACATTATTGAATACTGCATTATTAACAACAGATTTGTGCCTTACAGAGAAAGAAATGTGAGAAAAAAGTCCATCAAATAATTTTATGAAAATAAGCTGAAACCAAGGAGCCTGACATTAGGAATCTCAAATCTAGTATAGTAACGTAACTGATATTTATTAATTCATAGCATATATTTAAACATAAATATTATGTCTTTATTTTAGACACTTATCAGTCTGGGACATTAATAAGAGTGAATGAATCTGCATATTAAGTTTTAAAGCTATCTGTATTATATTGTACCATTAGGCTAAAATTATCTTTGGCTGCTCTCCTAAGCAGGAGAACATCTTTTAACACCGCAAACTGTGATCCCCTGGTGGAAACATAGACTAAGTGAGCAGGGTTATAACATTTGGGTTGAGCCTGAAAGTTTTTGGATCTGAAGCTTTAGTTCTGTTTGTCATGGAGACTGTAGATAAACCAGTCTCTTTGTCTCTTACGAGGAAAGGCTGAGAGACCTGGGTCTGTTCAGCCTGGAGAAGACTGAGAGGGGATCTTATCAAAGTTTATAAATATAAAGGTGGGTGTTAAGAGGATGGGAGCAGTCTCTTTTCAGTGGTGCCCAGTGATAGAAAAAGGGGCAACAGACACAAACTGGAACACAGGAAGTTCCACTTCAACATAAGGAGAAACTTACTTGTGAGAGTGACAGAGCACTGGAACGAGCTTCCAGAGAGGTTGTGGAGTCTCCTTCTCTGGAGAGAATCAAAACCCACCTGGACACATTCCTGTGCAGCCTGTTCTAGATCAGCCTTCTTTGGCAGGGGGTATGGACTGGATGATCTCCAGAGGTCCACTGGGACTCTTACGTTCTGTGATTCCGTGAAACCAGGCCTATCTGCTGAGCTCTCTCCAGAACCTGCAGAGCAGCAGGGTAGCCACACTCAAGCTTCTGTTTAGAACAATTTAAAGTTAATGTCTAAAACAGGAATTACATTTATTAATAAAAGGATGTTTTTAAAAGTCATTTATTTATACAATCAGTTTGAAAGCAGTAAGTGTAGTTTAGAACTACAGCTTTAAGACCAGTACCCTGTTCTCTTAGGCATTTAGTTTAAGACATAATGACTGCTGTTAGGAGCTTGCAATCTAAATAGAACAAGGGAAACTGAAAGAACTCAAGTGTCCTGAGTTTTATTGTTGGAATGTGTACGGAGATTAAAGTATTTGCCTAAGGACATACTAGGAGAAGATGATTATTAGTTTAATCAATACTTTTACTGTAAGATAAGATCCTGTGTATTTCATTCTCTTCATACTTCAGTGTGCTTTGATCAGTGGATATCATCAATGTCACTTTATAAGAGGTTTCAAAATAACTTATACAGGAGATGAGGTCTGATGCAGGAATACTCCAAGCTAGGAAAGTCCTATCTTGGAGTGTGTCATGGTTCAAAGGTGACAGTGCTAAAAACAACTTCAATTTTATTCCTTTAACCTTGAAATATGCTAGTTATTAGCATGATGCCTAGAAAGAAGGCTGGATTTAGAACTCACATCTTTTGTCTCCTAGACTGTGTAAACATTAATGCACTCTTAACAGATATTTCATACACAATTTTGTTTACAGAAAAGAACTGAGAAACAGTCCTTATGTATTTCTCTCATATTGTTTGATAGCCATATGTGTGTGTGGCAGTGAAAAGGACCCAGACCTGCAGCAGCCAGCAGCAAGGCAGAGGTGGTTTCTCTGGAGGGTGGCTGCCATTGCTTCATGTGATGTGGACACACTGTGAGAGGATGCACTGGCTATCCCAGAAAGAAGCTCATGTTCTTACCTTCTCTCTGTGAATCTGTGCCCACCTCTAACTGTCTTCACAGCTGTCCCATGCTTCCTATGAAGTGTGATGTTGCTTTCTTTTAGAGATTCTACTAAAGCTGCTCTTCATTTCTTCCTATCACCTCTTCTCCATTACCCCAACACCTGAAAAGTGGCTGCGGTGTATAGTGCTATAATAAGCCTTAAAAGAGATGATTTATGAAGGGACAAAACAAATGGGACTAATTTACAAATAACCAATTGCTCACACATGGCAAATGTTCAGAGATTGAGATTCTGAGCATGTGCTGCTATGATCTGTTGTTGAGAAATGCACAAATTTCATTTGCAAATGTATGGCAACATACAAAACAATCTTTTGACTGTCAGCTGCAGATGACTTATCCTCACTTCACAATATCCATCCATAATTTTGTAATCTCATGATTTGACAGGACTACAATGACCAGATATTTCAGGTGTTCAGAGATAATAAGTAGTGATTTCAAGAATGTTAGACTTGTGGAGGAGGCAGATACAGACAGTCATATCATATCATATCATATCCAAGAGCCTAGTTGACTTATAAGCCTCCGGTACTATTTGGCAATGTGTAGTACACACCTTCACAAAGGAGATAAGTTTTCCTTGAAATATAGTATTTCCTGAGAGAAAAGGCGAAAAAGCAAACCGAAGTGTTCATCAGTGACCACAGGAATTTTGTTGTAGCTGATGCAGAATGTGCTGCCATGTACTCCTGAACAGGAAAAGGATAATTCAGATTCCTGAAGCACTCCTTTTTGCAACTGTGTAGGTAGAAAAGAGTAGTGGTTGAATAAGCTTGTTGAAAGATCTTCATTCTCTTTGCACATTTGCAAGGAAGAAATCATTGCAAGTATGTGCTTTGTCTTAGTATGTAGGAGGCAAGATTGCAGTGAAGGGACTTTGCGTTTCCAGAGCATCTTAAGACACCAATAAATCAGCAAATTTGGGGTTGAAACTAAACTGATTTTGTTTCATCTAAGCTATTTGGGGGCTAGAATCAGTTATTTCCACATGGATAGTAGTTCTACAAACCTGAAATTACTTTTCCAGCCCACTATAGGAGTTATCTTAAGAAATTACATCTGTTGACTGGGAATATTCACCTGTTAGTAGTTCACGTGGTTTCTCTTGCTTTTCATTAGAAATAACTACCTCTGGAAATTACTAGCAGGGCTGGTGAAGAGTTTGGCTGTATTGATGTTGATTTCTGGTTTCAAAGATTGGTACAAAAGATTTTCAAGTAGTCCAGACCTTAAAAATTCAGTTCCATGTTAGGAGCAAAAGCTCTTAACTGTAGTGACTGTAGAAGGAGAAACATCTCAAAAAGGCTTACCAGACCTGTAACAGCTCCAGGCAGTTCAACTCCATCAGCTTGTGAAGTTATCTTATTAGTCATTGGCAAATGATGGCATTCCTGCTCTAGTTCTACTGTCAAACTGTCAGAAGACTGACATCTTAACTTCATGACAAAAATATATAAGTAAAAAAAAAAATCATTCTCACTTATTCTTGTAGGTTTTACAGACCGAAAGGTTACAGAACTGATGGAAGCTAAAATGAAGCAAATGATTAAAAAAGCCCCAATGTTCAGTCAGACTGTTATAGACCTGTAAGAAAACAAGTGGAAAGCATTATTTTAAATGAGAGGTTTGTGNTGAATCTGTGCCCACCTCTAACTGTCTTCACAGCTGTCCCATGCTTCCTATGAAGTGTGATGTTGCTTTCTTTTAGAGATTCTACTAAAGCTGCTCTTCATTTCTTCCTATCACCTCTTCTCCATTACCCCAACACCTGAAAAGTGGCTGCGGTGTATAGTGCTATAATAAGCCTTAAAAGAGATGATTTATGAAGGGACAAAACAAATGGGACTAATTTACAAATAACCAATTGCTCACACATGGCAAATGTTCAGAGATTGAGATTCTGAGCATGTGCTGCTATGATCTGTTGTTGAGAAATGCACAAATTTCATTTGCAAATGTATGGCAACATACAAAACAATCTTTTGACTGTCAGCTGCAGATGACTTATCCTCACTTCACAATATCCATCCATAATTTTGTAATCTCATGATTTGACAGGACTACAATGACCAGATATTTCAGGTGTTCAGAGATAATAAGTAGTGATTTCAAGAATGTTAGACTTGTGGAGGAGGCAGATACAGACAGTCATATCATATCATATCATATCCAAGAGCCTAGTTGACTTATAAGCCTCCGGTACTATTTGGCAATGTGTAGTACACACCTTCACAAAGGAGATAAGTTTTCCTTGAAATATAGTATTTCCTGAGAGAAAAGGCGAAAAAGCAAACCGAAGTGTTCATCAGTGACCACAGGAATTTTGTTGTAGCTGATGCAGAATGTGCTGCCATGTACTCCTGAACAGGAAAAGGATAATTCAGATTCCTGAAACACTCCTTTTTGCAACTGTGTAGGTAGAAAAGAGTAGTGGTTGAATAAGCTTGTTGAAAGATCTTCATTCTCTTTGCACATTTGCAAGGAAGAAATCATTGCAAGTATGTGCTTTGTCTTAGTATGTAGGAGGCAAGATTGCAGTGAAGGGACTTTGCGTTTCCAGAGCATCTTAAGACACCAATAAATCAGCAAATTTGGGGTTGAAACTAAACTGATTTTGTTTCATCTAAGCTATTTGGGGGCTAGAATCAGTTATTTCCACATGGATAGTAGTTCTACAAACCTGAAATTACTTTTCCAGCCCACTATAGGAGTTATCTTAAGAAATTACATCTGTTGACTGGGAATATTCACCTGTTAGTAGTTCACGTGGTTTCTCTTGCTTTTCATTAGAAATAACTACCTCTGGAAATTACTAGCAGGGCTGGTGAAGAGTTTGGCTGTATTGATGTTGATTTCTGGTTTCAAAGATTGGTACAAAAGATTTTCAAGTAGTCCAGACCTTAAAAATTCAGTTCCATGTTAGGAGCAAAAGCTCTTAACTGTAGTGACTGTAGAAGGAGAAACATCTCAAAAAGGCTTACCAGACCTGTAACAGCTCCAGGCAGTTCAACTCCATCAGCTTGTGAAGTTATCTTATTAGTCATTGGCAAATGATGGCATTCCTGCTCTAGTTCTACTGTCAAACTGTCAGAAGACTGACATCTTAACTTCATGACAAAAATATATAAGTAAAAAAAAAAATCATTCTCACTTATTCTTGTAGGTTTTACAGACCGAAAGGTTACAGAACTGATGGAAGCTAAAATGAAGCAAATGATTAAAAAAGCCCCAATGTTCAGTCAGACTGTTATAGACCTGTAAGAAAACAAGTGGAAAGCATTATTTTAAATGAGAGGTTTGTGCAAGGCTATCAGTGACTTTATGTGTGTAGGAAAAATCTACAGTAAATAGGGCAGATGTAAGTAATTTTGTGCAATTCAATTTGTTATGCACAAGTATTTTTGTCTAAGAATCTTGTTGAGAAAACAGAGCAAAGGCTGAGCTACATTTGGAGATAGTTGACAGACACAACTACCAGAAATGGGGAGCAATTGTCTAGACTGACGACAGTGATATAGCTAAGGACAATATGTTGAATTTGATGGGAAAAATTAAAACTGGATTAAAAAAGTCTAGCAGTCAATGGAATAAGGCTATGACAGAGAATGGCTTTTTTAAGGAACTGTAGGTATAACATAGAACAACGGAGATCCATTTCTGACTCCTTAGAAATTTTCTGTGGAGAAGGACCTGTGGGTGACAGAGCACCGGAACAGGCTGTCCAGAGAGGTTGTAGAGTCTCCTTCTCTGGAGACTTTCAAGACCTGCCTGGATATGTTCCTGTGTGACCTTTCCTAGATGAGCCTGCTTTGGAAGGGGGGTTGGACCAGATGATCTTTCGAGGTCCCTTTGAACCCCTGCCATTCTGTGATTCTGTGTTGTGGTTTAAGGTGGGGAAGGCTGTGACCACATTTCATCAGAAAATAGTTTCCTTTCTGTCTTGAGTTTTCATATTAATCACTTCACCACAAAACCAATCTTTTGCAATGCGTGTACTTCAAAACCCATATACTTCCTTTTCTTTACCCTATTTTTTTTATTTATCTTGAAAGGTGAGTAATAATAATAATAATAATAATAATAATAGTGCCACACTTTGTTTTTGAGGGAAGTCCTGGAAGATGTCATTGTTTGGTTTGTAAAAGTTAGCTTTAAACAGCCAAGGCAGAGTAATAAATAATTACCTCCTGTTGTCTTTTATGTCTTTTCCTATAGTTTCAGACTAAGACATTTCAGACTTTCTCTTCTGAATTGTAGCAGGAGGATCAGTTTGTTGTCTGTCATACTGAATGACCTATTACTTAATTTTACAGTTCTGAATAGAGACAGACTGAAATGGAGCAAATAGTTTTTTTTAAAAAAAAATCTTTAGAATAATAGAATAGTTTAGGCTGGAGAAGACCTTCAAGAT